>WURS02052301.1:0-10926 GCA_011762765.2 Rhinocypha anisoptera | reverse complement strand
GGCGGGAGGGGAGGGGGGGTGGGTGCGTCACGCCATGAGAGAATGGGGGATGCTAATGTCAGCTGTTCTCTCTCTCTTTTGACTTCCTTTCGTTTCGGGTCTCACCTTTTACATTTCACTTCGAGACATCTAATTTTCCAAATGCCGATGTTATTACTGGCAAAGCAGTCCACATTGCCACTGTTCCGAAACGCTGTTTCTGAAAATTGTCTTCTGGAAACTTGTGCTTACTTGAACTTCTACTTCTAAGCATTACCCTGCAAACCGCCGCAAGGGGGTGTGGCAGGGGGGGTGAGCCACCACCAAAACATTCACATGCACTCCAAAATTCAAATGTTAAAGAAGGCACATTGGACTCAAGAATGAAAAAAACCCGCATGCAAAACAAATTAGCAGAACATCACCCGCAACATGCGGGACAATGCCAGACTTCTCACTCACAAAACATACATGAAAACAACTAAAAATCCCGTCGCAATATGCAAGGTCCAAACGGGAGCTATTCTCGTTCTAAATTATCAACGTACTTTCACGCACGACAGGAGAATATCAGTGCTAGAATCAATATTTGAAGTATGATAAACCCCGTGACAGTCGATACTAGACAGACAATGCCTCACGGGCCGGTAGTTAAGGGGGTGGGGGATCAGACCACTTACATAAAATTAGAGCGATAGACTGTGTAACGGATAGATTAAAATGTCATACATTCCTCGTACGATCAGAGAACAGAACAAGAGACACGGTCGCAGTCGTGATCATGGTAATAGGAAGGACAGGTAGCGTAGTTCGTAGTCACGTACTCTTGAATGTTTGTCATACCTTCCTATAATAATTGTTAACGTTGATTCTGCGTGAAATTTTGTATGTTTTGCAAGAAAGGTGCAGGACTGGCTCTTGCCAATTAACTGTATCTTAGCAACAACTGTGAGGTTTGCAATGATCTCCTCGCGAGATCTGCTGCGCGCGATGCTCTAGTAACTCTCTTATTTATAGTGTAATTGGCGCAATAATACTTCTGGTGTCATTAATAACTAATTTTTCAGAGGCTAAGTGAATTCTTTTTCCTCTCTTTCTGCCCCTATTGGTTTAATCAAACAAACCGAGCTACAAAGTGATTTAAGTGTGTAACCTCTCCAGTCAGATGGCGCTGCACCTAAGTCGACAGTTTTTCTCACCCCGTATTCGACCTCTATCCAGCGAGCAATGTACTCGACAGACTTCTGCGTCTCGACCGTTGATCCTCAAGCAACCGGAGAGAGAGATTATTCTACTGCTCTACCTTCGTATTTCCACCAGACAAAGGCTATTGTGATTTCTTTTCCGATTTCTGATAACAAGAGTATGTTTTTGTTGTTTTGCCAGTGAGTTATGTTTTAGTGTATTAAATAGTGCCCTGATGGAAATTTCCCTCAGAAAATATCCCAGAACAAGGGGAAAGCAAGAGAAAAATTGACATTCCCTGAGAAATAATTTCTTTCCTGAGGAAATGCTCTTATATTCTAGGAATTTTTGTTCCTATAACGTTATTCTTTTAAAAATCAAGGACTTGGATCAGCAATTTCCCAATAACCGAACGCTAACTTAGGAAAAATCTTCACCACAATCACTTCACAATCAATCATGTGGAAAAATATTTCAAGGGAAAATTTTCATTAAAAATACAAATGATAAACGTAAAACGCAGTGGAATATGCTGCTCCATCAAAGTGAATTAAGAGTAAACATTTCCCAAGAAAGTATGTTTTTCGAAGATTTTGATATCCCATATGATTACTGCTTTTATAAGCTCATCATTAATTTCTTTTAAAAGTTGAAATCGGTGAATTCGTTCATAAAAATTACCTCATATGAGCTACCACGTGGTTATGTTTACAGCAATCATGGTGAAGAGTGTAGAAAAGGCTGTTTGGTGGCATTCGTGTTTTGTTAACAGTTCATCGGATGGTCTGATTTCGAAATGTTTAAGGAATTCTATCATCATCAGGTGAAAAAATTTATATTTAAATGAAAAGTATAAATATTCTGAAAAAAAACTAAATAAAGACGTCATTTTGAATTCCTTTTAATAATTCATTGGTATATGCGTACATCTTTTAAACGAGTGTAATAATCTTGTTCAAATATTTTTCATTTATATCCTAAGTTTTCGTATGACAATGGTTACCTCTGTTGTTTATGTATTGGAAAATTTTCCCAGGGGAAATTTTTCCACAGAGGTGTACTTTATAGGGAAAATAGAGTTTCAATTTTATGGGGAAACCTTAGGCATTTTCTGGGGAATATTTGTGAGGAAAATTCATATGGAAATTTCCATCAGGGTGAAGATATATAGGAAATCAAAATTTTGCAATTTCACATAAAATATTTATTCTGTCACGACCATGGTTTCGCTGCTGTACAGGATCATCAGCTGTACATCACCTGATGATGCTGTACAGCAGCGAAACGTTGGTGGTGACAGAATAAATATTTTATGTGGAATTGAAAAGTTTTTGATTTCCTCTATATCTTCATAATGGAATAATTCCACTAAGTGACGCCTGAAACTGTTGATTCCATCAGGGTGATAACTGGAAGATTTCAGTTTGAATTTCCTTGCTCCTTTGTTTAACCGACCACGTTTTGAGGTGAGCTGTTTTGTTTCGCCTTTCGAGCTCGCGATCGAGTAAAACTCCACAAACTATGCAGTTACCATCACACCACAACAAAAAAAATCCCCAACGCGATATCAGACAAATAAATACATATTCAGATTAATGCCAGAGAGAAAAATGGTCGGACCTCTTGCAGGCATAAGACACTGCTGGATGTTTTTTTTGCCTGCGCAATACAAATCATGTATGTGCTAAAGAAATTACTCGTATGTGGCTCTATGACAAGAACAAGGATTTGATGATTTTGGTCACTTTTGAGAAAGATGATGATTCTGCCTTTATTACCTCAAGCGGATCCCCAGAGCATGTTTTCCTTTGAAGATCATTTTTTCTAAGTAGACCAAATAATGTGAAGAAAATATTCCATAAAAGTCCAAGGTTGTGAGCAGTTGCTGCTTTTCTAAATACTTGTAGCGAGTGTCACAACCTTCCTAAGACTCGGAAGACTAACTATAAAACAATTAAAAAAAAAGAATTAAAAAAAATACATTTCCTTGGCGTGAGAAAGAAAGCATTTCACCATTAGAGTCCATTCAAAAAGGGGTCATTCAAATCTTCGCGCTTTGCGGACGGACAAATTAACTCGTCATCCATTATGCATGTACTACTTAACAAAAAAAAAGGGGGGGGAAATTAATGCAAAGTCACGTACGTATGTAGCGTCGTCTATTAAGGTCTGGTTATTATTCATGAACGAGGAAATTTGAATTTTAATGGAGTTTCTGGATAGCGCTTTGAAGTCTTTCGCAAGGCGGACAAACTCCCCTTTTCGCTTCCATCCGCGTCAGGATGCGTACTAGACCCAACCCCTAATGCCCTTTCCACCGAAGACAAACGACACGCAAATGAACGTACCGCGGGTATAAATCAACGCTGTTTCTTCTCAAGTTCCCGAGGAAGCCATCCCCGTTCCTCTGCCTTTACCGTTAAAAAGAATAAACAATGAAACACCAAAAAAGAGCGACTCTCTTAAGTATCGTACACGTCATCAAGGTGGTAAATGAGTGACCTTAAATCACGAGCATCACAAGCTTAAATCACATAGCCAAAGTGAGGTATAATCCTCAAATCCACTGCCAGGAAAGAGGTGCTAGGAATAATTGATTTTTGCACCATGCAGTATAATGCCGTATATCCATACATTACTCTGTTTTACGACAGCGAAAAAAAAACTTTATTATTTTTTTTATATTCCCTCAATTTATAAATTCTAATTCTATATCTAACCATTACCCTGCAAACCGCCGCAAGGGCGTGTGGCAAAGTAATGGCCTGTGGCCACCACCAAAAATTCACATTCACTCCCAAATGCAATTGGTGAGAGAAGAAAAACTTAGCATTTTCCACATATAATTTTATTTCTTTACGACCCGGGTTTCGTCGCGTAGCGACATAATCAGGTGAGATATACGGTAAGTACATCAGCTAAGTTAAGCCTGAGACCAAATTCAATTGTTAAGAGGCACATATTGCACTCAGAATGAAGCAACCCGCATGCAAAATAAAATAGTAGAACATCATCCACAATATTCGGGACTATGTTAGACTTCTCACGACAAAACATGCATGAAAACAACTACAAACGTCGTCACAAAATATGCAAGGTCCAAACGGGAGCTCTTTTTCATCTAAATCATCAACGTACTTACACGCATGACTAACTCCTTTACCTGTGGGGACAATGAAGTGGTTAATTCCGAATTCATAAATTGAAATGGCAATGAAATGGCTGAAGAACAAAGGATATTCCTTTTTACTCTCCATCCTGATACCTTCCTGTGTTATGGGAATTTATTAGATAAAACCTCTGGGTAAAATTTGACTGGTCACATTTTTTAACGAAAGATAAACCAAATACGCTGGTGATAAAATATTAGCGTTAGTTCCACTTTCACGCAGACAAAACCACGGTCTTCAACCTTAATATCATTTTAATAGGTGAGGGTAGAGATCTGCTAGCACTGAACCCAAAGCGTGTGAAAATTCACACATTATTAGACTTGAGGGGGAATTTTTCTTTTCGGTGCCGCCGGAGACTTTTCAGGAAGATATGGTGCAAGGAAAAATCGCTTAGGTTGCGGCCTGGCTTATTTCGTCCAGAGGTGTCGCCGGGCTTTGAACCCGGGTCCAAAATTCGGTAGCCAGTCGCTCCACCCGCTGCCACCACCACCATTGTCAATGAGTATTAATAAATTCAATGATATTATTCATAAAATTAAATTTTTTTATTATTAAAATTCTATAAAATATATTCTTTAAGTCAACTGCTCACTGTTCATGTATGATACTCCACGCATCTGATAACCAATTGTATTTTTCATATACTCCCATTCTAAGGTTTAGTATGAATATAAAGGCGTTGCAATTTTCCACAACATAATTTTTATTGCTGCCCGGGTTTCATTGTTACTACATCATTACTATACATAAAAATTATTTTGTGGAAAATTACACGTCTCAATATTCATAATGACGGAATTTCACCACATCACGCCTGATACTTCACTCTTTGTCTAAAAGGGTTAGTGTCGGGTGGAGGGAAAAACCTGTAGAGACTCAACCTGCCACCAATGGATTCATGTTATCATTAGTATTATTAATACTCTATAGTATTGACTCAATGGATGTCGTGGAAAATTGAACAAATTTAAACTATGCTACCATCGGGGGAGCCTGTTACCCCCATATATGTTGCAGGTCTGTGTCCAGCCTGCCCGGCGGGTAGGAGGGAATTAATATGACACCCATGGACCAACAGGTGGGGTAGATGGGAGGACCGTAGCTAGGAAGAAAGCAGCAAATCTGGGAGAAGGAAGCTCTGATACAAAACCCTGGTTTGAAGATGATGTTACAAGTTCCTTGTGTTCTGGATAAAATAAGAAATTTAAAAAATATGTATATTCCCCCTCTGAAGGGATGGAGCATAAGTAGGGATGCAAAATAAATGGAAAAAGACAACGATTTTTTTTTAATTGGAACGCAAAAGGTCTACTGCGAAAACTCACGGATGTGATCTCAGAAACCGTTTAATTAAAACTGAATGTCGCCGTAGTTACGGAAACAAAGAAGAAAAGATCAGGATTCAGAAAACTCATGGTATGAACACATCTGCAGTGGAGTTCCCGAAGATAGTAGAACAAAACAGATTGTGCAAACCTTATTAGACATCGTTGAGAAGATATATCACCAATCAGTTTTGAACGAATAACTCAATTCAGACACATATTTTAAGCAAAAAGAGATTTAATTTTCATCAGTGACAAATATTCCCCTTAGTCCTTTTCTTTCTTATCTTTGCTCTATTTATGTTATTTATCAACAACTCCATGACTACTCTTTTGTTATTTCTTTTATAACTGTTATTTTTTTTCTTAATTTAAATTGACATTTATATAATTAATTTATAGCTTCAACAATTATAAACATGGGAGGCGATAATTGAACAGCTAAACAAGCTGTTGATTTTCGGACAAAAACAAAAAAGCAATACTTGGTGTCTTCGAAATGAATGAGGATAAGCAAGTAAATAGGAAATATATATTTCTCTTACGAAAAAATTAACCACTAAATTGCGAAGGATCCAAGAATCCCAAGAATTGAGCGATTTAAAAAGTAGAACGGGAAAGAAACAACAGAACAATGTAGTCGATCCTCTTGCAGAGGATGAGATAAAAGACAATTGAACTAGGTTAATCTCAGTGTATGAGTAAAACGAGCTGAAAATAATGAACAGATTCTACCAACGTCTCCATATACGAGTACATCAATTTATATGGTCACAAACTTACAGGAACCCGAAGTTCTATTAACTACACCATAATGAGAAATAAAACCAAATTACAGATAAATGATATATGAGATTTTCGGGAAGCCATATGGATAGGCCACCTTTTCCTGAGAATAAAAAATATATATTTCCATTTAGAAAAAATTATATATTCCACATATGAAAAAGCTCAAATCGAAGTGAATCCTCTGAATTATAATTTGAATGCTTAAGGAAATGGAAGTACCAAGGGGTTACACAAAATGATTTGAGGACGAAAAAATAAAAGATCTAATGTACAGGAATATTGAGGAAAATTATTTAGACCTGTAATGGAATTATTCTCGGGTCTACAACCCGAGAAGAATTCCCTGTGTTACCCTGATGACGGTGGCCGAGTCGGCTGTTGAAACGTCGGAGGCCTATTTTTTCCGCACTTACCTCGGTTGGAGACCCGAGAAGAACTCCATTACAAAATACGCCGGGAAAGCACGAGCTATCTTTTTTTTTAGACCTGCATTCACGAAGCGGCCAAAGAAATAATAGGGCACCAGATCACCCAAAGAGAACGAGATAGCCTTATTGGTGGAATGAAGGTAAATATCTTACTCAGATAATATAGGAGAAGAGTAAAATGTACCAATTATTTCTGAACATCAGATAGGATGGAGTAAGCAAATGAGATGTGATGTAAAGAAACAAGCTGAATTAAAGAAAAAAAAGTTTTTCTCCGATTAGAAGAAAGCACGGGAGAAAAACTTCAAAAGAATTATCTCTTACTTGGGTAAAAAAAAGTACAAGAAAAGCTGAAAACTTCTGAAATATTGAGAGCTGAAAATGTGAGAGACCTTATCTCTCACCCAACAAGTCTTGAGGAATGGGATCTGTAAAGATCTTATTACGAAAAAAAATAGAGAAGAATTCACGTGTAAGTAAAAACGAAGTTAGAAAAATTATGTTCTTGTGTTCGTGTTCTTACATGTTCTTGGGGGAGCTTCCCCAGGGCAGGGCATTCCCCGCTGAATTTACAAAATGTAGAAAGGATAAATTGTACGAACAAAGGCGTAAACGTAGAGGAATTGCCAGAGGAGAGGAAGATATCAGAGGAGAGGAAGATATAAACGTCATTCACTCTTTCAAAGGGTATCATTGCATCTACCTCTACAAAAAAAATACCCCGCACCCCGTTGTAAGGGCACGTGATTACGCATAAAGCATGAATTCTTTAAAAAACACGCATAATTATTCGGGACAAAAAGCAACAGCGTTTACTCGAAAAATGAATTCATTCGTTCATTCGGCTCAGTGTTAAGAATTTTATGAAGATTATACACGCATGAAAGATACCAAGAACAGAGCTACCTATCCTCCTGATCACGACTGGGACCATATCGTAAAAGGTATTCTGATTGTACAAGGAGAAAATTCAAGTTTAAATTTTTATATCTAATGATTTTGTGTGTGCCTTCTGACCTACCGTGGTAAACCAGGGCTTTTAATATATTGGGGGTAAAAGAACCAACTCTTGCAGTTTCCACATGTTGTTTAACGCGACCGGAATTGTGTTTAACACGACCAAGGTTTCGTAGTAGGGTTATATCATCCGGTGTAGCCCTGCTAAGAATCCATGGTCTTGTTATACAAAAATTCTTGTGGAAACTGCAGAATTGGTTCTTTTATCCCCAGTATGATGGACTTCTACAAATTTCTGCCTGAGACAGTGTCGTACTTTCATTATATCTTTAACGTATTCGCTGAAAAGATATGCCTGAAATATACACAGTAAGTTTACTAATATTTCAAACCTGCAACCAATGAGTGACCCCTAAAAACTAATTCTTCCATTAACATCGCAACACTTCCAAGTTGATCAAAACAACCGCTCACCTAGCTGCTCTACGCCTGGCACTCAATCAAACTCCAAAACTAATCCTATTTCATGAGGGTTCCATATACTAGTAACGTACGCTAGGTTTGACCTGACAAGCGTAAAGCAACAGTGCTCCTCTACCTTTTCATTACGCTGTCCAAGTATTCCTCTCATGAATTACTTTTTAATGGTTATCCCTTTTAATGGTTCTCTAGTTCGGTTACATAAAATTTTCTCGAGGGTCAAATCATTTAAAAAATATTTTCATTTGAATATTAAATTATATGCAGATGACTTCTTCGTTGAACGTTGTTTCTTGGATGATGGTTTTCCGCGTGTTTAATGTCTCTGAATGTTTTTATTGTTTTCAAAGTCGAATTTAACAAATCAAAATGATTTTTAAAAATATAGTCACAATGGAAAATTTCATCTAGTGATTGAACGCGTAAAATACGCAATGATTAAAAACAAATTTTTCAGCTGATTGTGTCTTCATGACTTACTAATCTTCAGCCTTGAATAAGACTCATGTTGTTCGCTTTGAAGGCTTCCACGGAGTGTGATTGAAGAAACAAATCTTCCGAGATTCCCTCCGTGTGTGTGAATATAATTGACATGAAATTTACATTAACACCAGATGACATCGACGGTGTCATCGACGCATCTCAGGAAAAGATTCTTTTTTTCTTATACGAACTTAATGCCTCCTCTTCAAATTTTTCCATAAACAGGTTGGCAAATACTGCTGAAAGGAGCGATCCCTTTTCATTGCTCATAAAACTCCCCGTTCCATATGAAATATGAGTTTTTAAAACTAAATTCCACCATTTTCGAGGTGTCTTCCGGGAGACCTTCTGTGATTAGAGATTTGATAATCTCGACAGCTTCTTCGACAGGAATGTTGATGAACTGATATTCCACGTCGAAACTGACAAGAAGATGGGATTCGGTAACTCTTGCATTCTTGATGATGTCAATGAAATGTGACTGAGTTCTTTACGAGTTTGTAGACGTCAAATATAATCACTCATGGAGTAAATCCCGGAATATTTGTTTCTTCTAGGTTTCATTGTTATATCCTTATTCATTTTATTTTGCATTCCCTCACCCTCTGAACCCTTTTCGCCATTTACCATGGATTAAACTTCCAGGGTATGTGCTCAATTATGATTGTTTCTTATTTTTCTTACGATGGTTCTGAAATGAAGGTTCTACAGTTTCAGTTAGGATCCTGATTAACTCACTAAGGTTTTCCTCTCTTTTATAGCGGTTATAATAATCATTGCTTACTCAACACTTCATTAATACTTTCTTTTAACTTTTCCACAATTTTGATATTTTTTCTCTTCTTTCTTTCGAGCCATTCCATATTTCGAAGTTGAATGGTATAACACTTCCAAACCACAGCAATCAACCCGAATGTCGGTATGTTAAGTGAGAGTAGAGCTCACCTAGTACTAAGTCCACAGGGCGTGTAGAAATTCACACAAATCAGGGTAGAGGGGCCAGCTCCTTTCCCAGTGCCGCCTGTGGTTTTCCCACGAAGATGTGGTACCCGAAAAATCACTCGGCTTGGGTTTAACCGGAGGTGTCCCGAGGGTCGTCACCGGGTATCAAACCCGTTACCCCCGGTCAGAAGTCAAGAACTCTACCCACTGGGTTACCATGACCTCGTGATATAACACTCAAAATGAATATTTTTCAAATCTTATTTTCATATACGATATACTGTCGGCTTACAATCCTTGCCGTACGTTACAGATAAGGTTTTTTTCTCAAAGCAATTTTATATATTTTTATTTTCTGTTAATTTTTATTCTATTTCGTGATATTTCCAGGTATTCTCATGAGACTACTTTTTCCATATCTCTCTCTACCATCGATCATGATGTTACTTTTAATTTTTGTGACGTTTAATATCAATTCCGATCTTATCTTGGTCCTCCTCCCTGTGCACATTCCCTGGCTGGTCCTTAGTCCTTTCGACAATTACTTTATCGCCGAAAAATGAACGTTTTACAATATTAATCTCCCCATAAGATCATACTATCATCGCGCATTAATTCTCCAAATGTCGTCCGGTGTGGATATCGAAGAGCACTGATACGTGTGGTGGCGTCCTGGTTTCACTCCCCTAAAAATTCCACGCTCGTTTCTTTGATTTCTTCGTTTGCCGCTGTCACCCCATAAAAAAACAACTCATCGATGGACCTTTGCTCTGAGCCAATGATTCTTATCTGGGATAGAACGAATGCATTGGGTCCCGTCATCAAGCACGGGGAAGGAGGTGGGGGGGAGGGGGGTCCATTGGTCGTCGAAGAGGGCAAGTGGTTTTTTATATGGATGTATTAGTTATTTTAAAAGAGGAAACGGTTGGATTTCATAGGCGTCGCCGAACTTGTGAAGAGAAAAACTACGTGCCCTGTAGATCACGCAGACTACGCTCCGTATACTTAGAGTCGCAGATCACTCTCTCTCTATATATATATATATATCGGAAGGTCCCGGGTTCGATTCCCGGTTATGTCATATTTTTTCCGTGAAATATACTATTCTCTTGTGTTCGTCTTTGTATGTTTTCCTATCCTGTTTACCAATTCCTATCCCATATTATATTTATCGCCTATGGCGTA
>WURS02052280.1:0-10926 GCA_011762765.2 Rhinocypha anisoptera | reverse complement strand
AATGGCCACATATGACCCAGGCGACCGGAGCTAAACTTCACACCCGGCGTTAAGCCCAGCTCAGGGTGGCCGGGGAGTTTCGAGTTGGCATCACGGTAGTTCAGGAGGTGATCTGGCTCAATCTTTCCGTCCAGAGTAGCCAGCAAATATTGTGTAGCCACTCTGTGCCCCGCCTCATCAAACAGGGCATCCACATACGCTTCCCGGTTCGCATTTATGAGTGCAAGCAAAATGCAAACCTCGGGAGTTGTATCGAAAGGACCTCCGGTATGGCCTGCCAGCCCACGGGCGGAACCGGTCGCCGTGAAGGCAACAATTGCATCTCGGAAGACCGTGATGTTGTTCAGGAGGTCCTGCTTCTGCTCCGATGAGAGTTTGGGGTTTTTAGGGTCGAGTTTGAGAGTCTTGAATTGTTTGAGATCGACCGGGAATCGGTGCGCTGTCATCTTGTAAAATTTCTGTCGCGTTATCTAGCAAGTAAAAAATTCCGATAGAGATCTCTGCCAATTCTCCCGAGCAAGAGCTTGTTTAAAGAGCGAGAAATGGCCTCGAGGGCACCGGAGGGGCTCATTTTTAATATGACGCCAAATGGTGATATCATCCGAAGTATCTGATTTGGCGCTTCTCCACGCTGCATCCTGTTTGTCCTGGTTCGGGGCACTGTGCTGCGTGGTTCCAATGGCTCATTCGCCGGATGCTCGACTCGGGAGGTTGCTCGAGAGGTGGGATGTTGGAGAGCATCGAAGGCCATCGAAATCGCCGAATTGGGATATCGAGGTGGGTCACATGATGGTATACAGTCAACTCGCGAATATCGATTGCTGCTCGTAGAAGGCATGGAACTAGATACACTCAGTAGGCGTCTAATACATAGACCAGTCATTCCACGCAATCAGTCCGACAACCAGGCCTCCCAGGGAGTGCATGATCCAGCGTCCTTTCCACCCTCCGTACTTCTCTCCTCCATACGTCCACACCACGCACGCATCCACCTGTGCGGCCACCTATTCCAGTGATTCAATTAGTGTAATTGGGATCGCCAGTAGTTTTTCACGGGTATACGTACAGACATGCCATACAGCAAAGCGTTGATTCCCTCGCGATTCCGCTGCCGTCCCATAATCCCGAGAGCAATACCCAACATCACTTCCCGCCCTCCATTCGCATAGATAAACGGAACGGCACTTGGCTTCTGTAATCCGGCTGGGGGGTATGATGGCACCCCGAAAAAATCACATAGTTGAAATGGCGTCAAGAAGTGAAGGGCCCCGAGACCTAGGAACCCGGCTGAGAGGGTTGCTGCGGTTGGGGGAATTGGTGACCAGGAGAGAAAGTTGGATGCCATGTTTTCGGCAATGAAATGATATCTGATAGTAGATTTTCTTCTAGACAAGTCGTAGTTGGTTTGAAGTGTTGATGTACGGGAGGTACGTCCAGATATATGTGTAATGTCTATGTCATTGATTGGGTCGGCTTATTAGTCTGTCCTGAACGTGGTGTCGCCAGAATATCACTTGCAGTGCTGTAGCGGCTCTCATTTTCTCATTTTCGAGGACACTTTGTGTAAAATTGCTTATGCCGAAGAACTACATCCAGCCTCCTTAGAAGTCGTCACTATTTCTAGCAGGTCCGATGGCTGCATGAAATCTTGCTGCGAGGAGGATTCAACTGCATAACACCATACGTAGCTTCTGGAGGGTTCAAAATGTAGTCCGTTTTTGGTGGGATAAGGGAACTGATTGAATGTGTTTCAGGGCAAACTGAGCAAAGTGCAGTCGTAAATGAAAAAAATTGCCAATAGATGTCGACGATGGTTTGAGGACGGGGACGCTTGATGTGTTATTGAGACGCTCATATGTGTATTATTAATGTTTGCCCTGTCTTCTTCTTCGTCTGCCTCAAGTGATCTAGAGATTCATCAGAAGCTGACATATAGCCTGTTCCATCATGGAGTCTTTTGTGGTCGTTACTGTACAAATAGGCGCATTGAAATCCCAGCTTATGGAGGCCTATCATGGCTGAGGCAAGAGTAGAGTATCATTAGGGAGTCACACCGACAAAAATGCCTTTGGACTTGGACTTGGTTATTGATGATGAACCTGATGAGCATGTTAATAAAACCGAGCACCAAAGAGAATCAGGAAGCTTATAATGGCTGGCTTCCAGGGTACAGCAGACATAGCCCATGCAGCGTGTCTATAGGCCCAATATAATAGCGCTCCAACCAAGAAGTTTTGGAATGCATTAATGCACGTTCTGTGTTATTTGCGAGGGTCATGAGATTGTGGACTCTTCTATCGGCGGCCATACGGTGGACAGGAGGTTGAAAATAGCCTAATGGTCTACTTGGATTTGAACTGGGCTGGTGCGAATACTGGCCGGAAATTTATTGGTGGATTTGTATTCATGTTAACAGGAAAGCCCTATCTCATGGCAAGCGAAGAAACAGACCTGCATAGCCACGAGCTTCAATGAAGCTGAATATATGGCCGCCTTGGAGGCAGGCAAGGAAGCCCACTGGCTCTGGTGAGTTTATGTGAGCATCTGCACTGGAGAGTCCAAACCAATACCTCTCCTAACCAAGGCGCCATAGCGCTCACCACTAGCGATTGGACTAAACGGTCGAAACATATTGATATTCGCTTCCATTATATTTGTGACCTACAGCAGCAGAGGATAATTGTCACCAAGGGCGTCGAGTTGAGACAAATGGCAACGGATGGCCTCACTAAGATTCTGTGGACAGACGCTTTTGATCAGTTCATTTCCCTCATAGCGATGGGTTCCAGGGGAGGAGATCTCAATTGTATTCAAAACGGCCAGGATGGCTGGATTCGGCGGCCTCATGAGGTTGATGAGTTGAGGTCTACGTTGAAATCTGAAATAGCCTCATTCTCGCTTATTCACCTATTTGTCTATGTTTTCGCTTATTCGGCCAATCAGGTTCGAGAATTTGTTGATGTTTTACTTTGCTGTATTCTGTGCTCGTGTTCTGCTTTGTATTGTGTTTTCTATGTATCTAGGAACTTTGGCACTTAAAAGTTAGGGTACCCTTGGTGCCCTCGCCGGTAGCCCAAGAACTGACCAATCATACACACATATCCATTCTAAAAAGAAAGAACGACTCATCTGCACCTCATCTGCACCTCATCTGCGAGCACCGAGACATAGACACCAACGCTTAAGCTGTCCGGCATCAATTATCAGATACTAAAAGGAGCACACGACAAAGGTCGAAAAATCCAGCGAATAATGTCGACAGCAACCAGTACGCCACGCCTCTCAAGGCGAACAAAGGCGACAGTATCCGAGGAGTGCTACGCCTCGGGCGTAATCAGATTGGTTGGGGATCGGACATCCGGGCTGGGAACATCGGACGGACGTAAAAAAACGAGCAGAGGGTCCAGCAACGATGACGATCCGATGGAGGAAGACGGTTTCGTCAACGAAGCCTTTCGTGCGGGAGGCCCGCAGCTATGTGGCACGCCGGTGCTCACTTTTCCCGTCCCCCAGGGGCATCCCATGCATGGGGCCCTCACCAACGAGGCTGAGATATCGTATGGAGTGGTATGCATGCTAGAGGAGAGGAGTATACGGGTGGAGGCAATATTTTTCTGCCTGAGACAGGCGCAGTTTGACAGCGAGTCAGCTTGCCTGACCTTGTTCATCCAAGCCACGAAGGGCACACAGGACAACGCGTGGATCGACACGGTTCGAAAAATCCATGAATTCCTCATTTCGAAAGACATTGAGGATTGCTCCGTAGAACTCGCAGATCGCAGGGCGTTCCAACCCGACCATTTCTTTCCTCTGAAGAGAAACGATGAAATATTCGAGCAATGGTATTCCGTGGCATCCACCATCATGAAATGGTGTGATCTCTCAGAGATCACATCCATTGGATGTTTTCGCATCGGCATCAGTGATAAATGGGAGAACAATCCCCCAACAGTTTTCGTGACTATCGAGAGGAACACTGAGGCTGACTGGAAAGCGACCAGAGATTTAATTGTCGACATCCTGGAGATCAATTCTCTCCCAATGGTCGCAGTAAAGATACAGCGAGATAGAGTTCTGCTGAACGCCGACGCGTTGTTGAGACCGCGCTTGCCACACACTGTCTTCCAGTCAGCTGCGCAAGTAGGCCAAAGCCTGGGGGTCTGGGAGGACTCGGAGAGATCGGGGACTTTGGGCGGATTTCTCGAAATCCAGGATAGCTCCGGAGAGTGGAATGCATTCGGTGTGACTTGCTCACACTGTGTGATCGACAAAAGTAAGTCACTACCATGTTCACATTTCAGATTGTCATACTTACAGGTGTTATCTAGACTCGATTAGCTTGAGAAACACTGGGGTCACACCCGGTGACAACATCCGAGAAACTCTCGAGCTAGAATCACCCAGTTTGGTTGATCTGAACAGAGAAATCGACTATTGTACCAATATGATTGATGAAATCAACGCCGAGCCACTGAATAGTAAAGTGGAAGAAGCGTTGAAGGACAGCGATGGATTTGTGTTTCCCTGCGAGAAGCGATATTATGACGAATATCAGAAACGGATCGGACGGTTCGAAGCTGCAAGGGACGGAGCCAAGCTCTTTCGTGACTCCTCCAGTCACTATCTCGGGCGTGTATTTGCAGCCTCGGGAGAGAAGCTCTGGCATCGGATGGGCAATTCGCCCGGTTCACTGGACACGATTGTAGACTGGGCACTAGTTGAGATCCCCAAAGGACGCATGGGTGACAATAAGGTAAAACCAGATCAAGCTATGAAACTCACCAATAACTAACAACAAGCAGATATTCACTCTCGGCAAACCCGGCAGCTTGTTCGATTTCGACGAAGACGAAAAGCTCCAGGATTGGATGCCGATTCCTCTTGAGGGCCCTCAGCGCCTGTACAAATGCGGTCGGTCGTCCGGGTATACCGCAGGCCGGTATGGGGGTGTCAAAACTGCGATGATCGCGACAGAAATTGTGAATGGCGAGGAGAAGAAAAAAGCCACTTGGGAACATGCTGTTCTCGGTTCTCCGGGTGCCCCATTCTGTCTGCCAGGTGACTCTGGTTCCCTAGTGTTCGATTCTCATGCGTCCGTAGCTGGGCTTGTTTTGGGGGGAGCTGAAGAAGCGCCAATCGGGTATTTCACCCACCACGCTGACTTGGTAGAAAACATAATGCTGGTCACTGGCGCCACTGGTGTGAGGGTATACGAGGCCAAACGGATGATAAAACAATAAAAAGACGGTGATAGTATTATCAGTACTCCATATACAGGGTGCTTAGCCCTAATGTGCAACCAAGCAATGGCTCTCGCTTAATCGGGGAAGCAATTTGCCTCCCCAGAATATCTGATCTCCCCGGAAGTGTTTCTCGCCAGGCAGGTGGTATATAAGTCACTGGTGTATTTACTAGTTTTAGGACCATCAACTGTTATCCAATCGCTCTCCACACACAGTTTTAGGTAGAGCCGAGTAGTTAATGTGCTTAGATTTTAATAGGTGCTGGTATTACTTTGCTGGGCACAGTTGCTTCTCCAAGCTTAGGGGAGTTTCTGTTTCTGCCGCCCTTTGGTTCAATGTATAGTACAGCTTCCATATTCCCTCTAGAATCGGCATTCCATGGCCTCTGATAGTAAGGACGTATATCGAGGCCCACTTTTGGATCTACAACCCACTCCACTTCTATCGGTTAATAACGTAGATCTCTCCAACTTAATTCTTATTCCTACCTCACTTGTGACGCCCTTCACTCTCTCCTTCCAGAAACGGCAGAAATGTTATTTTTATAATCTTCACACCTGACAATTGAAAAGCTTCCAATTCAATACTCGTCCTCGGTGAATTGGCTTTGCATCATTCTACCAGTTGCTGCCATGTCAACGGTCACCTTGGTGTGCTTCAGTGACGAACTTTGCGCTGAGCTCCCTGTACATTGTACAGTGGATGAAGACACCCATTATGATCTGAAACAAAAAATCCAAAACAATCGAGAAATCTAGATTCCGCATGTCGACGACTGGGTTCTTTATCGACCAGGAAGGGTACTTCCCAAGGACGAGGTCTTCACCCCAAAGGAGGGAGATTCGGTTCTTTCACCCAGAAGTCCTATTCAGTCCACCCCCAAAACTGGCGATCCAAAGCTTGATGTTGTAGTCATTTTGAATAATTCATATGACGGCCATAGGAGGAAGAAGCACATCGCAAACCAATTTCCACAAGGTACTGCCCCTATAATGCCTCTCTTTCATCAGGCCCTTTCGCTAATGATGCGCCAATCGACTGCGAGATTTTCTTACCTGTCACCCAAATGCGGTGAAGACATCATGCACATGAGCCTTCTTTCTCGACGAACACTGTTTCCAGGCGACGATAGTAAAAGTCACATCGGCAGCAAGCCGGAATACAGGCTGATGAATGCACCTGGCTCAAATAGCAACGATGCAGACCTTTACCTCCTGGAAAAGGAAATTAATGAGATGAAACACCGAGTAGGTCATCCAGGCCACCAAAACCAGACAAGGCAACACATGGATCAACATGACTTGACAAGTCTATGGATTCCTCATCTCAAAAGACATCCAGCAATGCTCTGTGGAAATTGCAAATTGCCAGGCATTCCAACTGGACCATTTCTTTCCTCTAAAGACAAGCAACAAAATCTTCTCACAGTGGTATTCTGTGGTGTCGACAATCCTGCAATGGTGTGGTCTTCTGTGGATGGCTTGGTTTATGTTGTTGTCTGTGAAGAGTGTTTCTACCACAAAAATATACCAAGGACTACCACACCGGGCCATATATATCACGGAGTCTTATCCAGATAGCCAAATGGTTGTATTTGTGCACATTGGCCCGGTCTTGTTGGTATACTGTCAGATGGAAAATCTCCGATAAGATACAAGCCATATATTTCTTGTTTGCTTAGTCTGCTTGGTCAACTCAACATGTGCATTTCTAAGGCAACTTGATTCTGGTTGGCAACACCGTCTTTCACCCCTTTTTTATTTTCAGGAAAATAATGCAACTATATAGCATTAGCATGGCACAAGTAAGAGCGGAGGATGACAGCCAGAACCTGAGGGTGGTTCTTGCCTTGTAATGCGCTTGTCTTGTAATGCCAGGTGTATATGAAATTGTAGCAATGCGGTACCCATTGGCTTCTTGTTGTTCAATATTTCGAAAAGTTCTTGTACTTTGCTTCATCTATTCCTGGATATAAACGACAATTGAGACCATTTTAAATTCCAGCGCGGGGGGTAAACTGAATACTCAGTCTGTCAGGTCGATCATCTCCTCGAAGCCATCGGGTCCACCAGCAGGGTGATCCTTGCACTTTACACAAATGGCGTATTTGCCCGAAATCCCATGGTCTCTGGTTTGACAGATTTTCCACTGTTTCCGGCAACCTCCCGCTTTGCAGGTGAAACGATTGTGTGCGTCATTTGTTCCTACAGGAACCGGATTGGTGAATTTGAGGAGTTAAATAGCTCTTTGATAAAAGAGACCTCGACACGAGTACTGCATTCATCACAATGTCTTCCCCTGGTAAGTCTTCTGCCTCTTCTCCCAATCGGCAGTCCGAAGTGGTACTCCGTTCAGCCACACCTTCAGAGTCATCTCCCGCGAAACGTCTACCTAGAAGGGGATCGGAAAAGCTCAGTGCCCCAGAATGGAGCAACTTGAAAAAAGCTATAGCATTGTTCCGTAGTCTTCGATCAACAACAAAAGACATCGTATACCGCTTCATTAACGTCTTCCAAGATGCCATGAGCATTTTCGAGCATGGAAATGCAGAACACTATACAAATTATGCGATGTTGACTATGATGAAGGAAAGGCTATGGAACGACTGGAAGCGCTTTATCCGTTAAAATCTCATTACCTCTGAATTCCTGGTCAACCAAAACTTTCTACATGACGGGTCTCACTATCACAAATGTGTTACATTGGGATGCTTGAAGAAGCATACATCATCCCATTTACCCGGAACGTTGGCAGCGCTAGGTTCAATCTTTACCATCACAAAGTCTGTGATATAGAAAGCCACGATCAATTTGAGAATGCAGCCAATAGCCAAGCCAACCACCAGGAAACATTAACGGCTCGCGAGAAAGCAAGATGGATTTGGAGAAAACTTTGTCGTGTCCAAGCTGGTCCTGGAGGAGCAAACTGTGGTGGCACGGATGACCCCCAACTCGTTACAATCAGGAATTATATTTCCAAAGTTGGACAAGCAGCAGCAAAATTGAACCGTGCGACCCTGATATGTGCCTGTCAGGCGGTCCTGGATGGTCGCGAAGGACCAGATTGAAAGATCGGGCCTTGAAAACCATCGCGTGGCAGGGTCTTCAAATGTTGCGTGTGGAAAAACTCCTCAGTCACCTCTTAGCAAGGGGGCTTATATCTTGCCTCATCAGTCCTGAAGACGCACAGAAGGCTGTAGAAGACGGTGACAGTTGGCAACTCTCCCAGTCCTTTGGGATAATGCTGCTCCAAAGCCAAAAAATCCAGCAAATTTGTGGACCGGCTTATAAAGATGGGTATGTCGATGTTATTTTTGACGATGCCATGGAATGGCTTGTATTAACTCTGGTTGTGAATTTTCTCTTGTGCCCTGAGTGTTTCGATTTCCACATACAGTCATGAATAGCCCGATATTTCCAAAAATCCAGCAGAGTCCAATGAGCTGGAAACCCTGGCGCTTGCTGTGTTTTATTTCTGTATTATTTGTATACTTCTGTTTCTAGTCATTGTTAGCGCTACCTTTTCTTGTAATGCAATATAATATATTATCCCACGGCTATAAAAAAGCCTTTCCCCCAAAATGTAGTGAGTCGATGTCCTAAAAAGTTGCCGTTACTCAATTTTCTGGAGTTTGTGAATATTGCTGTTTATTGTGTTTATCGCATTGTTTTCCATCACTATACACTGGGCTTGATATGTTTCTTCAGCTCTTGTGTGTTTTCTGGTATATAGGGCATTGAAAGTACTTGGTAAATTTTAGTATTTCT
Source organism: Rhinocypha anisoptera (assembly GCA_011762765.2). NCBI lineage: Eukaryota > Metazoa > Arthropoda > Insecta > Odonata > Chlorocyphidae > Rhinocypha > Rhinocypha anisoptera. Next base: position 1,916 of record WURS02052280.1, on the reverse strand, counting down.
TGCCTCTGTGCTAAATATCTTAAATTTAAATAGAAACAATGGAGACCAAGAAATATTATTGATGGTACAAGCGCGACTGGTGGCATAGGGTTATATTAGGGCTATTTTGGGACAACGGTATAACTGATGTCATCTGACCAGCAAGTTTTTTAACATATTGAATTCCTTCACTTCGAGTATACTTCTAGCCACATACTGGAAGCTCAAAATGGCCGAGCTAAGTGCAATCCAGTCCTCTCGAGACGGGCAGTGCTTGCCGTACACTCCAGAACGGTTCTTCAACGCAGGAGATTGTTCAAGTCAGACTGCATTCCACAACCATGCGCTAGATGCTATCCTCACAGCGACCTCCCACCAAGAAATCATTTACAAGGATGTTCCTCCAGCCTGGGGTGAGAGTGTTGTGACATTTCTGGATGAAGAAGCAGAAAATACAAACGCGAAGTTCGATAATGCAATCTATGTCTGCTTTTCATTTACTGACTTTCTGGATTAGAAAGCATTACAACTCAGTCACAAGAACCTTCTGGGCTAGGGTTCTGTCAACAGAGATCCATGGATGTCTTTTTGAATGGGTTGTCGACGAAAAGTTGAATTGGGTTCTCTCAGGCCTTCTTCCGTCCGATGAATGGAGAGACCTCCATATCCAAGGAAGTACAAGTAAGTCCATGCCTGATATGACGGAATATGAGCATCTCCAAGAGATAACAAATAATGATTTCTTCGTATCTCTAGCAAGACACTCTTTCTTACCCCCTTACGCGTCTTCCAGGAAGGAGCCCAACCTCCAATTTCGTCCTGGTAACCAGAGATTCCCTTCGCTTGTTATGGAGACTGGATGGAGCGAGTCAATTCCGAGGATTCGTGACGATATCAATGTGTGGTTGCTTGGCGGAAAAGGATTTGTCAAGGCTGTACTCATCGTGGAATGGCACAGAATTCGAGACTCCGATGCAATTGGGGGGAATGCTGAGCTATACACTTTGGATGATACAAATACAAGCCCAATTCTAAGGCAGGAGGAAACTATCTTCCCAGCTCCCCCTCCTGAACAGGCGCAAAACCAAGAAATACGTCTGACGAGGAGTATGCTCTTTGGTGGAATATCCACCCAAGGGCGAAATCCCGATGACGTCTTTACTTTGAGCTTGGAGCGTCTTAGGAACGCGGCCCGACTTTCATTATCCTTCATGGACCTCATGGCGGCCTAAGAAATGGAATTCGGATGCGCGTACCCCAGTTTCTGTTTCCGTTTTTGCGTTTTTCGGGGCTCCTTTCTGAACATGAATGAACAATACACTAATACCGAGTTTGGGACTCTGTTTGTAGTCCCAGAAGCTTTAGCAGTCATCTTTCAGGTGACATTAGTGAGTCGAAATGAAATCAAATCTATAAATTTTCTGCCGTATTTCTACGCTGTTGCACACCATTTATCATTGGGGTTATATCATAATAAGCCATCTGCCTGAACACGCTGTGGTTCACTTATTTATCCTTCCCTTTTCCTTGTCCCCGCGGCCGAAGGGATGCATTTTGATTTCTAGTATAAGAAGGTGGCGTGGAACTACCATAAAGAGAGAAAACTGAAGCTCAAAACCTCGTTGCATAAAGTTTAACTGATAAACTTCTTCGGGGGCATCCAGGAAGGTGTGGTTAAGAACACTATATTGTTAAGATCGCAACAAACTTCAATACTGACTGTAAAAAAAAGAAATGACACTCTACTGTTATCGATGCTCCATGGACGACTCCAAATGTTCCGCAGCACTCTCTACTCCGGCATTACTAGCAGTTTTCTGGCCCTCGTCCATCGATCGTGGCGGGACCCATTTTGAACTCTTCCATGGGAGAACGTGGTCGACATACATAGTATCGATCTCTTCCAGTGTCTTTCCTTGTCCCTCAATGAGGAAAAA
>WURS02052261.1:0-10927 GCA_011762765.2 Rhinocypha anisoptera | reverse complement strand
ATAATAAACGGTATCAGGCTTCACTTCGTGGAAGTTGTATATATCCATGTTAGGAATAAATATACTTTGTACTTTTCTAAGCACAAAGTATATTTATTCCTAACATGGATAATAAATAAAATAATAAAAAATTACCCGAGCGTGCGTGAAGGGAGAAAAGGGAGAAACCAAAGGGAGAAAGATATCACAGCCGCTTAGTACATATTAAAAATTCCCACCATTTCAAAGACAAAATAAAATCACGGAGGAAAAAAGACTTAACTCCATGGGCACGCAACTTAGGAAGTAATAAGGGACCACGTAACGGAACAAGTGTATCCTTTGAGTAAGTATGAAACCATGCGCGAAGCCGACATCAAAGTGAGAGGGAATGTAGCGTTAACGCATTATTTTTGAACGTCTGAAGCCACAAAGTCCCCAGTTGATTACGCAACCATTGCCCACAACCACAAATAGTATGTGGCAGTGCTACCGAGATTCTCAGCATTCCTTAACACTTGTGCTTGATACGTAATGCGAACATTTTCCCGAGTTACACCCGAGGGTGTCTGAATGAACACCAAACTCGCACCACCTCAATTACATTGAGAAGGTCAAGTTTTCATCGCAACAAACCCTCAAAAATATTTGAACATTGAGCAACTATAGAGCCAAAATTATAAGGTAACCATTCCTCCTGGAGCTATAAAAGACAGAAAGCAATTAGCAGAAAGCGGAGCGAATGCTACTCGAATTCATTCCGAACGACGACCATGGGTAATAACGTCTGCTATCGAGTCATTCTCAACTTCCGCTGCCTTGAGGGAACTGGGAATGGTATTCGAGACGAATGATTATACATATAGGAAACTGTTTCACGGGTAATCCGTTTTACACTAACAGCATTATTTTTTTAAAGGCTATGGTTTCTTTGCGTCGCAACGTCTTCAGGTGTTGAACCTATCCACGTTGCGACGAACGACACCATGGTCGCGTAGAAAGATTCTCGGGTTTCCATCCGGGTGAAGGCGTTGATGTGCACCGACGTTTCGACGGCTGTGTCTGTCATCATCCTCAGGGCGTGTGACACACAGATACACCCTGAAGATGCACCCTGATGATAATGGCAGACTCTGTCATCGAAACGTCGGTGCACATCAACGCTTTTAGCCGGATGGAAACCTGAGAGTCTTTCTATGCATCCATTCACCGGGAAAACCTCAAGTCATTTTTAACAACATAGTCGATGCGAATGAAGCTTCTCCTTTTTCGCCTCCCAATTTATACTGTTTTGCCTGTCACGGCGCCCTGTCTCTCCCGAGGCCTTCATACTATTTCTTCCCGTGACATATAGAGTTTACGATCTTTAATGACAATCTCTCTTAGTCCATTATATTTTCATGTCCTTTCCAATTACTTACACTTTCCTTTATTCTTTCGCTTAGGGATAAATATTTTTAGGTAAACAGAAAATAAAGCTAATCGTGGAAATTGCAGAGTAATTTCTTCTACCTAATACTAGCTATTTCATACATATCCCTATCCGGGTTACGCATTAAACCTTATGCTATATAAACGTGAATTAAAAACATATTTCTCCGGGATTCTACGGCAAGTAGATGCGGCTGCTCGGACGGTGACAAAACCTAGTCATTCGAAACTTTACCAACGAAAACACGCTATCGCCCCTCGCCATTAAGAGATAACAGAAAAAGTTTTCCCAAAAACAATACTCACGTTAATATTTCCTATTTAAAATTAATCGCAGTTATTGCTCACGGACCATAAATGATTTTCACTGTCAATTAGGGGATGACTATGTATTTTTATTGCGCCAATCTAGAAATTAATTATTTAGATACCGATAGTGAAAGGTAACTTGATTAATATTCAGATAAGGGTTCCTTCCAAGAACCCAAATCGGTAGTTCATAGAAAAAATTATGAGCGAAAGAAGCAATGAGCGGCACTAACAAAGGAACTCTTAGAACAGGGATGACACGCAACAGAGACGCTTTGGAAACACGGGGAGGGACGGAGAAAAGTTCACGTTAAAGTTATTAAGTGCAAAAATGAATCCGAAAATTCTACACCTCTAGTCATGGAGGAACAGGTCACCAATGGCGTGCGAGATTCAACGTGGTTGATAGATGGAAACAATGTCGTAAATAACTTGAGAACATGCACATCAAAGAGATAAAACGCGAAATTCCAGGGAGAGGGGGGATCAATGACACCAAATGCACGCCTCTTATTACGTCATTAGCGTCGCGACTGTCGCTTAATGACACACGCGATACAATAATCTTGCCCCGTTGGGGGATGAAATCCCGGAACACGTCTACAGCTTGGAAAACAAAATGATCCATAAAATAAACAGTTTCGCAATAAATGTCATCTAAATACAAGACTTGTTGCGTCTACTTTTAAAGGTACTCCAATTTATTTACCTTGATATACACGAGGGCTATGAGCAGAAAGTAGATTTATTTGTTATTTAACTTAATGCTTTACACGTACTACTTGTTTTTTAAAATTCCACAAAAGCATCTCTGACTTATTGAAATAATAGCAATGAATCTTTGCACTAGCCACTATAAACCATTAGCTTCACATTCAATTTCTAAACTGTTTGGTGAACTTCTAAACAACTAAACGGTTTTATTTGTGCAGCTAAAACTAAATCTTGGAGAACGATTGTTTTACGACGCACGATTTTGTCGGATGGATAACGTAATCCCCATTAATTCTCTACAGTGCAGGGTGGTACATGCAATTCCTTCTTCCTTTCGAATGCACACGGTAATTAACTCCTCTTGAGTACGCTGGTACACCTATAATTGGTAAAAACACTGTGAGATCCCCCGAGACCTTTAATTAGCGCTAACGGTTCCACCTTTTACGGCATCATCAGGTGCAATAAAAATTACAATTTAACGAAAATCGCGGCGGCATAAAAAAACATCGACGCATGTCTTTGTTTGAGGGTGGGCCAAGAGGGCAGAGCGAATGGATATATATATATATACATAGAGAGAGAGAACGTGAGAGGCTAAAGAAGAGGTCACACAATCCCGATGTTGGTTCGGGGTGAAAGTCAAGGTTTCGAGGTCGGTGGAGGGGTAGGAGGGAGGAGGTGGGAGGGCGACGGAATACGCAATTGGAGAGGACGGGTAATGAAGTGGCATCCAGGAGCAAATTAGAAATAATTTAGAATAAGAAACGTATCTTACTTTTTCCAAAGTGGCAATTTCGACATTTCATTTCGAAAAATGAAGTGGCGTGGTGGAGGCCCTATAAGGTGCGTGATGGTAATAACCCCCCAGCTCGGTCTCAATTAAGTAATCCCTTCTAGGTTGCATTGCACAAATTTCGAGTCAGTCGCAAATGTAAATACCCAATCATCCAGCGAGATGCAGTTTACTTTTGGAAACGCCTGAGGCTTCCCGAGTTTCATATGCCGAAAAAGACAGATTTACAAAAGGTATCCAGTTCACATTGCCATAGCTTGTGATTTTTAGGGAGTTGCCATTGCTGGAATTTCGTTCTACTTATACATATGGTTTCTCTTGCGGTACGCAGAGGGAATAAAGTAGTTTCTTTCAATGTAATACTAATATACCCACGTGGGAATGCATGCTTGGTGATGACTCACCACCTGCCACACGCCCTTGCGGTGGCTTGCAGTATATTACGTAGACATGGACGCCCGGGATATGTAAGCCACTGCGTTAATTTCACTTTAAAGTGCCTATCTTCGACATGCGTGAATTCCTCAGTGGGTTAGACTCATTTGATAGCATTTAGCCCTCGTGGTCGACATTACTATCGAAAGATGGATTTTCGAGACGTGATGCGTTTTGGTCAGTCGTGGAGTCGCGAGAAAAAACAAACGATTGCTCGTTTCCGCATATTTTTTTCAACGGGGGAAGTGGAATTATGATCGACAATAAAGATGGTCACTCCTGGGAAATTGACCTAGTACCCGATGTCTCATTTACAAAGGCGAAACAAACATTTTATCGTGAAGAATTAGACAAATGCACGAGTGGCACACCCCAACCTCTTCGGTTGCTGTTTCGCTTACCACACCCAGACGTCAACGACGTGAGTGGTCATGGATTATTTACAAATGAAGAGCCGGAATAAAACATAAAGTTCTCCATGGAAAGGTCGGCTAATAACGAGAACCTCCGATAAATGAAGCAGGACATCTTGGTGCTTTACCTTACAAAGAGTTTAAAATAAAGTAATTTCTTCCGATTTTTCAAAAAAAGATCAACGGAAATTTATTTTACAAGAACGGTCTTGCTTTATCTTCCATACTCCGCCAAAGCTTTTATTGCCCTGAAATATATTTTCGTTAAAAGTGCTAAGAGGAAACAACGTCCCAAAGGCCAATTTTGATCCGCATACTCAAGTCAACCTCATTTATCAATCTGAAATTTAAATATAATTCTATCGATCAAAACTCAATTTCAAATAAGGATAATCAATAAAGATCTTCAAAATACAAAGATATTATTTCATGTTCGTCAGAAAAATGACGCGATAAATTATCGCGTGATACAATATTTAGTCGTATGAAGGTAGATCATTTATTTATGATCATTCAGCAAAGGTCACGAGATGAAGTCCAATAGGAGGATAGAATACCAGTGCAAACTTTAAGAAACTCATTGTAAGATAACAAACATTAATGGCCGGTCTCAACGGATATACTAAAACTTTTATGCAAAATAAATATATGACACCTAATGAAATTGATAATGATTACAGACAGGAAAAGTTGGTCATCCACTAATTAGGCGGTTAACATCAAAGGAAAGATAAGCTGCAAATACCTTAAATTTTTATTCCTGTGTTCTGGTTTGGACAAGTGATTAACATGAATATTGCATCACAGAATGTGAATCTTAAGATATAAGCAGGGGTAGGACAGATCATGGAAAGAGAGCGGGTCGCGATCGTGAGTACACTTATTAAAGTAGTACGCCCATTATTTATACGAAATAAATTTGTGGCAACTTATAAGACGGGTAGGATGTGCGGAGAAGGTGTTAGTACAAAGGAAGAAGGGATTGCCATAATCCGGTTTTCATATTTCCATGTGTGGAGGCTGAGAAGGAAGATGGGAAGAGCTCGAATGGGAAAGAGAGAATACGAATGCGAGCCGGAGATGAACGAATAAGACTGAAGTAATGGTGTGCAGCCCGAGTGCGGAAAATGATCGCCAAATAAAACTAGGGAAAGACAAAATTAGACAGGTGGAAGAATTTTGCTACATGGCAGTAACATCACCATTATGGATGAAGCATGAAGGAAATACCATCATAAGCAGAACAGTCCAACCGGTTTCTTCACGAAGAAATACCTGCTTACTATGAATAACATCGGCGTGGAGAGAAGGAAGTGATTAATTAGGTCATTCATACAAAACATACTCATAAAAGGGAATGCGACAGACAATCACTTCAGAGAGAAGATGATTGGATGGGAATATGGTGCGACAGAAGTACACTAAGGATAAAATGGAGAAGATCAATAGCCAATGACGAACTGAAAAGAGATGGCGAGAGGAAAGGCTTATGGATTACGCTTACAAAAATAAAGAGGGAAGGATATGGCGGCACGAGAAAAGATCTGGATATATACTTATTAATAAACCATAATACGGAAGCACTGCAGATTTAAGGTAAGGATGAGGAATACCTAGAAACAGAGTTGATGTAAACGTCTGGGAAATGGAAAACTGGAAACTGGAAAAGAGTTCAAACCTAAAGGGCTATGAAGAGAATGACAGTTGACTGGATTCAATGGAGGGCTGTCACAAACCAACCTTTGACGATGATGCATGAAAGCAACTTCACTTTTAAGGAAGTCGTCCAAAGCATTTGGCATTTATCTACATTTGAACGATGAACTACTTGTATGCGTATATACTTATCGTTCAACTCTCAAGAAACTAAGAAATGGCCTACGTCATATGTTGGAGCGTCAACAAGACTCGGTGTACCAGAATTCTGGCTTGTGTTCACTCATACAGCAGCAACCATCTCCGATTCCAAAGTCGTGAGGTCGATATGTTCACAGGTGAAATGAGATAACCGATGTTTCATTTTTCTTGCCCTAAGTTACATTCGACTTCCTAGGGACTGTTTAGTCGGATGGCGTCCGAAAGCATCGTCAAACTATGAGCCCGGGAATCATCAGCCAGGAACGGAACATTCTATCCACGAAGCGACCAGATATGCGGAATATTCAACGACGACCCGAAAAGAGCACTGGATCATGAAACACCGGGAGGGCAGTCACGCCACCGTTGGGATTTACAGAACCCACGGACTATGAAAACTTCACGTAATCAATAAACAATTTCCTCCCCCGCCATTCTCCTCTCTCTCTCTCTCACCGTCTCCGGCATTCCCACTCCGCCCGATTTGCTAGCAGGAAACCAACTGAGCATGTCAAAATAAGCAATACCCAGAAAACGAAACTCGCAAAAACCTGAAAGAGAATCCAAAAAGTCTCTTTCACCCTCCAAAGCCGCGCCTCTACGTGACGACCAGAGCCGTCGAGACGACTAAAATTCACGGAATCGAAAACGAGAAAAAAAAGTTTCACACCGCGAAACGTCGTCGACAGTCGCCGTGCTGTGTTCTCTCCCTCCTCCTCCGAGGCGCCATCGCCGTCGACGTGTCTCCCCCGGGGCGGAAACGCCTCCAAGGGGCAGACGGCGAATGCGTGAAATTTCAAGATTCTCGGATTTCAGCGGCCACGAAACTCGGGACGCGTGGGATGGAATCAATGAGGAGCGAAGAGCGATGGGTGTACGGTAAATAAGCAGCCATTCCCCTTTCAATGATTTGATGACACAGGATATATTCACAACGTATGATGACTTCGGCGACTGAAGCTAAAAGTTTAACGGCCATATTCGTAACTTTCTCTTTAACCACGCTACTATGGCGACTAAGAGCGTTTAAACTCTTTAGAGTCAGGTGTGATATGGTGGAAACGACCATAATCAAATAAATAAGGATATTTTGCAATTTCCACAAAAAAACAAAAAAAATTTCCAAAAAAACAAAATCAATTTATTCTATTATCAGAATAAATTTCTGTGGAAAAGTACAGTATACATACAATTCCAAACATGGTTCTTCATTTCCGACTAGTTTCGGTGTACTACACCATTATCAAGTTGATAATGGTGTAGGACACCCAAACTAGTCGGAAATGAAGAAGTAGTTTTGTTTCTGCGGAAATTGCAAAATATTCTCAATTATTTGATAAGAGCGTTACATACTAAAAAATCTTATCCATAAATTATTTTTAGTATGCTACTAAACGGTTTAGTACTTCACTTTTGGATATTTTCTCAAAATCACGTCCTCACTAAATAATTATTTACATGGCCACATTTAGTAACTCCACTAAACGGGGCATGGGAATGATAAAAGTCAGCGACTAAGTTAGTTGCCTACTAGGCGCTACTAGCCCTAGTAGCGATGCATGAATAAGTACGCTTTTGGAAAATATGCTACTAGTTCTAGGAATCAATGGATATGATAGAAATAATAATGTTATTGAAAATAAAACACTTCAAAGTGATTTCCTAATACACTTTTCCGTAATTACGCTCATGAACATTAACGTAAGCACATAGGGATTCGCTTAAAAATACGTTTTAGATAATTTAAACAATTTTTCACTTTAGTATTGACACTGAATTACAAGTGACGATTATATTAAACGGAAACTCACAATCGGGACAATCAAGTATGCATTCCACTGGCATATAATGATTCCTAAATTTCTGAGCAAACGTGTTTTTGATTTAAATTTCCCTAATAAGTTACTTGCGAATGGTTTTTCCAGTGAAACAAATAGAGAAACTTTCCTATTTAAGCGGCACTATGAACAACGAGAAAGATAGAACTCAGGACAGATAGAGGAGTCAATTAAGGAATACTGAAGAGGAGTCCTAACTGAGTAGGAAATTTCAAGTAAAAAAAATTCAATCTAAAGTAATAAATATGTATTCAATAAAATATAGCTCAAATCGGTGAAAATACTTCATTATGTAATGAACAGCCCTAAAAAACGAACTGTTCCACAAAATATAACTTAATCGCAATCGACTTCATTATGGTGACAAAACCGGCAGCAAATAATACTATGTTGTGGATCAGAATATTTTGTTTTGGCAATGATTTTCAAAATTAGGTACATATTCCATGTAAAAACAGAATGAATATAAGGAAAGGCGTATTAAATATACATATTCATTGTGGCATTATTTTAATAAAATGTGAATAGTGGAGAATTGCAGCTAGATAAAGCACAATATCAGAGGGGAATCTACAGGAAAAATAAAATAACATGGACAGATAGAGGAGCCAATTAAGGAATTCTAAAGAACGAATGGAAAGAGGTATTAATTATTAAGTTCTCTTAAGAGCTTATCCGGCATTCTTATCTTATAATCACCATAATTAGGCGTGAGAAATTCCGATTTCCAACTCCATCCGCCAAAACAATCCGAGTCAATCAGTCTATCCAAAGTATTCAAAAGCCCAACTACATACCTCGTATTCCCACATCCCGATAAAAATTGTGCAAAGAATAAATTAGAAAGATATAGTTTATTTACCAAATCTTAGAAAATCCACTTATTCTTATTCGGCGACACAATAATTGAAATTTTCAAGTCAAAGATTTAAGAGTCAGCAAATCGTGAATAAAAGGTAGAATGGCGTTTTGTTTCCATCAAAAAATTTTTTTATTGGCTGGTGGTGAAACGTTCTTGAAGCATAAAGTGACTAGGAAAAAGCTAAACTTTACATTAAATACGTTTGTCATTCTTTCTTAAATATTTAGTTTACCTTAAAATGAGTACCTATAGTTTCAATATCTTTTTATTTATATTAAAAATATTTGGTAACAGACTGTATGGTAACAAGCCAAAATAAAAAGTCATACGACATAAAATATTAAAGCAGTAATAGACATCGAATACCATGGCAGTACTTTCTATAAGTCGCAGTTGAGATGTTACTCTTCTACCAACCACAAATATGCCCGACAACGGTAGATTTTCTTGATTCCACGACTACGAATCTTATGTACTGAAGAGCATGTACATTATCTCGTAGTTATTCTATTCCTCAAAGAAATTCTCGATGATTATGAACTGAAAAACATCAAAGTGGAAAGACATCACCATTAATAAGTTACTTAGTTGGCAACGGTTAAGGTTTGGAAATTAGGAAGATCCCGCTGTTTCATAACTCCGCCCACACAAGTCTAGACAATAAATATTTCAATGTGAAGCCCCCGCATTTCCTGCTCGCTAGGCGTCTCCCAAAATACCCAGAGAACAGATTCTCGTACATCTTTCCCTCGCTTACCAAACTTCTTCCTCTATCTGCCTTCGCCATACCGCTATGTCTTTCTACATCTCCCCAAACCACTTTTACCGACTTCATCCGATTTCCGCCAGCATCATCACCCTCTCTTCCACGCAAGTTTTTCCTTTTAACCGGTATTTCTTTTCGTCCTCCGTGCCACAACTTTGGGGAGCTGCGAAGGACTACGTACACATAATAATGAAACTTTTACACTGGTCTTAAGTTGAGTTTCGCCGTTCCCGAATGCTTCCTGCAACATTTTGTTTGTGCGACCATCTTACTGAATCTAATACAGGACTTGATGCGAGTAGACACAGCTTTCAAAATCCGTTCACCAACAACAAACGCGTCCATGGAACCGCTTATCACAGTAACTCACAACGAATGCCACCAGGATCCATTTGATTACCTGGGCCCGCTTACGCGGGCGATTCAAATTCCGGGAACTTTTGGGTAGCACCTCGTAATGTGGGGGGCGAAAGCTGTAGCGCTTACAAGACGCAGAAGTGCATCGCAAGACCACAACTACGTGGATTTGAGGATGAGGAGGAACTACGTTAAATACTCCAAGACAGTGGAGGACTTTTGCCAATTAGCAGCGGCACGACGTTCGATCCGTCCGAACCTTCAGTTAGGGTCACTTCGGAGATGAATGAGAATCAACAACCGAGGATTACGCCACATGTTTTACTTTCAGCTGAAGGTCGATCGGTCCCACACTCGCCTGCCTCCCACCCATCAACCCCGGGGCATCGGAGCCAAGTCACCACCCCCGTCTCTCACAAGAAAACAGCCCGCGACCACCGGGGGAGGCTATCCGCCATATTACCGAGTCATTACCGCAAATTCTTCCGCTCGAGGAATAACGGGGAGGAGGTTTTCATGAAATCCGTTTGAAGAAGCTGATTCCGCGCAGACATCACCGTGGGATACCGCTGTGTGGAAGTGAAGAAGAAGCGGTCTCCGGTGGGGGAGGGGAGGAGGTGGCGCACGGAGGAAGTGTGAGCGGGGATGAGGAGGAGGGAGTGGCCGGGCCGAATCGGAGAGAAAGGAGCCGTGAGGAGGTCGAGAGCAAACGGCTGACGTGAACCGCGCGTAACACGTGCCACAGGCGCATGCAATAATGAGGGCAGGGGAGGTGGATGGGGGGAGACTATATCGAATCCACCCAAGGCCGTTTAGACAACCGATTGTCTCGAAGAAGAGAGCACGTTGTGGCGGCATCATCACCCTGAGGCATTTGGAGCACCCTCACCCCCAGCCGCCACTGTTGTAAAGCCGGCGTTTATAACGCTCCCTCCACTTCCTAGATGCAGTCGCCATAAAATTTTTAAAAATTCCGAGAAATACTATATTGTGGCGATGCCCCGCTGAACTGTTTGCGAGTACGTGTGAATGTGTGCGGCCCTTCTGCATTTCAGAGAGAGAGAGAGAAGAAAGAAAACACTGAAACTAAGCGTGAGATCACGGAAAAGAGCGCGGTGTCGCAAGCACTCTCCCATCACGCATGTTCGGTTGCCGCTCGTAAAGGGAAAA
>WURS02052250.1:0-10927 GCA_011762765.2 Rhinocypha anisoptera | reverse complement strand
AGAGTCTTTCTGCATATTTGTACTATGTTCCACAGGACAAGGTCCTAGAACAATAAATTTATTTATTATTATTATTAAATAAAATGCAAATCCTAATGTTAGTATGTTTTAATGATTGTAATTTGCTTAAATAAGAGTTTATATCTTTTCAGTTGATTATTAATGAACTGAAATGCTTACAATAAGATAAGTTATAGCATAATTGTATATTTGCATAATTACGCATGATTAAAAGCTTGGTGAACCAATATTCCTGTTTATGGTAGTGCTTCTTTATATTTCAGTTGGCTACTGTTGCAGTCAATAGTGGAAATTCCATGTGTGCCATTGGCAAGGCTATCTCAACATTAGCTCAAAATATGGAAAAATCAGACTCTCCTCAGTCATCACAAAATCATGTAATTAGAAAGAATTCAATCAACTTGTCTAGGTGTGAGAAACAGATTGTGGACATGAGTGGGGAGATAAAAATGGATAGATTGAGAGGGGGTGCTGATATTGATGTAAGGGAAAGTTTGTTTCTGAAGGAAGAAAAAATTGAAGTTCCACCATCAACCCTCCCACAACTAGAAAAATCTTCTGATCTCGCTGAAACTCATCCTTCCATTAATGTTGATGGCAATCCAGAAAAAATTGATGGAATGGCAACTGTTGAAAAATTATTAGATAGTGCCTATGTTCATGGTGATACGATCGATGGTCCATATTCACTTGAAATCAAGAGGGAGAATTCATCTGATATTGTACCTAATTGCATGATTAATAAATTGAATGGAGTTAGCAGCATTGGAGAAGAAATAGAGAAATTCAAAACTAGTCTTACAAATGATGAAATATACAACAGTTCACCAGATTCTGGGATTACAGGAGATGGAGTTCTGAGTCCTGTCGAAAATGAAATAACTTCTGTTGAAATGCTGCAAGAAAATGCCGATTCTGTCGAAAATTTGAATCCTGTTGAAATGGATTTAAAGTCGGGTAAGTTTTTGTTTATATACTCAATCTGATATGATGTACTGGATGTGAGCATATTAAAATCATTGGGTAAATAGAGCTGCATGGAACTTTCGAGCAATATTATCTGACTCTTTGTTTCCAAAGTTTTGTCTATGCTTTATTTATGCACTACATCTACTTCTATATGTTTATTACTACTTTGTACAGACTTGTGATACTACTGCTCTAAATGTTGAACTTTGTATAATGACATCAATATGTTATGTTTTAGGTTTATAAACTAAATTTCATCTAAAATTATAGATTAGAATTATGTTGAATAATAATTATGTGTTGCATATCTCATCATGTTTAGGTATTACATATCTCTTTTTCCCAGCTTGTAGAAAACATTCACACACACACAAACACAGCCTGCCAGAGACGACTGAAAAATAGAGCTACAAGAATTTTTTTACCCTAAAATTGTTCTACCGGAATTTAACACCAAAAGAAGCCTCAAATTCTTGTATCTCATTTGTGTCTGCATTGACTTTTGAATTATTTTAATATTGTTTAGTCTCTTCCCTTTTATAACCCTACTTATTTATAAGTAATCCCTACTTGGCTCTACTTTGTTAACCCTTTGATGCTTGAAACTGGGATAGTCGAAGCATACAAGAGTGACCAAAGAAAAGTTTTGTCCCTCTCTACGGAGCTTGTTTATAAAGGCCACCTTACACACGGTGCATGATATCATGCGCATGCACAATCTCATCGGAATCAGTATCTCCCCAAAATGATGGGATCATGCACAGCAAAAATAATAGGACATGTTATAATTTTTTCTCATCATCCATGCATGATCAGTGCTCGTTGACCATGTTTGTTATGTGAAATATGGAGGTACCACTTTGAAGCTAAAAAATGTTATTACAATAAGTTAACACATAGTATTGTGACAAGCAGGCAATCAGGAAGCATAATTAAAGTAGATATACTATAAAATGTTTTCTGTTCAATCATTTAATCTAGCCCTGGGAGACAAATGGTGAGAAATCTAGGAGTGGAAAGTAGTTTTTTATTTAAGGGTTGGTATTCTGGTGACGTGTAAAACTTTGGTGCAGTTGGTAGCATTGTCAAAATGGCAGCTACAGACAGGTAGCGGTGTAAAATCTTTGCTACCACAGGCATGTGCATGATATCATGCACCGTGTAAAGTGGCCTTAAGAGAGGTTGAAACGAATAAGTTCTGAGGTGTAAAATTTTTCCCTCTTGGACCCTTCTCAGTGGGATACAAGACCTTTTCTCTGCAAAAGGGTGACCTCTCCTGGGGTCATATCAGCATTCCCTTTCACAGCATGTGCCCATGGTCAAATTTGTTTATATGCCATGATTTTTTAAAAGACATTTTTATTTCAAAACTCTACAAATATGATGTAAGAAATTAATTTCTTGTGATTTGTCGTGCATGTACATTTTTCAAAAACTAAATTCTGTCATCATAATTAACTAAGATCACACAGAGAAGACTCTTGCCAGAACATAACAGCAGCTACTATTGTTTCTTTATTATATTTTGCACTCAGGTTAAAATCATATTGCTTATTGTCTCCTTTTGCTATAGGGAAATAAGGAAATCTCTCTCCTTGGGCTTTTTCCTACCAAAAGTACGAATCAATGCTGCACTATAGTTAATAGTTTTTGCTTTTATAACAGGATGAATAGTTAGCTAAAATACTCTTTTTTTTGCAAGTTTGACTACTAGTGTTACAGTCACGTACATTGTATACCACTGTACGTGTAACTACCTATGTACAAAAATGAGGGGAAATTCCAAAGGATTACTTCGAATTATTTCCACACTTGATACAAGAACATCATTAAGAATAATGTTGGAATTTATTTAAAAAATGGGAAAAAGTTATCATAATGGTGGGAATTCAGTTTTTAAATAATATTACTTGAGTTTGTAAAAATGGCTGTTTAAAAAAATAAACTGGGCAAACAAAAAATTGACAGCGGACACATTCTGAGAAAGGTGCAGCCAGACCGTCCAAGGGTCAATTAACTACCACCCAGGAGGGGGAAGTGTTTGACACCCTGGAGAGTTGGGTCGAAAGTGGAAGAAAATATAACTGCTGTGGTTTGCACCTAGCTAAGGAACAGCGATGAATATCTTTGTTGTTCATCATGAGGGATAGTACTTGAGTGACCAAAAAAACGGTCATTCGTACTGAGGGGATGATTCTGAATGTCAATACATTGGAATTTTGGTGTGAAAGGATTTAACTCCTTCACAATTACACTGGATAAATGACACTGAATATGTGTATGAATTTTGACAAAACTCTACTCTTTATTCGCGACTGCTTTGGTTCACTTAGTGACATCATTAGGTGATTTAATCTTATGATGTTGCTATGTAAACGAAACCAGTCATGAATAAATGAAATGAGTTTAGTTTTGTGGAAATTTGCAAAGTGTTTTTATCCAATGCAACCATACTCATTTATTTGATGAATAATTCCCCAGTTTTATTGAAATGCATGAATTTTTCACCTCTGCTATTTCCATGAATGCCATATTTCATATTGCAGCTATTAGTGAAAATATTCTGTGGTCAGTCAATTATGCAGTTGTATCTTGATTCAATCATAATTTCAAATCATAGCGAACTTTATTGATATGTTTTCCTTTGTTTTTTCTTGTTGGAAGGATATCCTGCCCATGTTGCATCTCCTAGGAAATTCTAGCAATCTTATTATGACAAGAAATGCTTTGAAATCAGTTTTATTTATTAATTTTTTCTCTGTAAACTGCTTTTAACATTTGATTAGCCTTCTTATCTGTCTTTTCTGGCTACAAGCAAAGTTTAGTGATACATTGTAAAGTTCACAAAATGAAGAAATTATAATATATGTTAAACACATAATCGGCTCTCACCACCTGAGTGTGGGGAAAACTGCAAAAAGTATACCTTTCAAACATGAATGTGACCTCATGATTTCAAATTTTATATGTCTCAGTAGCAAACATTAAAATTCTTTTTTTTTTCTTCAAAATTATAATTGTGGAATTAGAAATTTATGTGTTTACGTCAATATCTCCATAAGATTCCCATTGATTCATATAACTTTCCTGTTTCTCTGTATTTAGATTCTGCTGACAACTTGCTGAATACACAATCTGAGAGTTCTTCATTCACGAATGACAAGGTGTCCAACATAGTGATTCATCCCCTTTTAAATGACATTCAAAACATTCAGCAATCACTAGTGGTATGGGCTTATTTGAATAACTTAATGCTTGGTTTCAATTGGAGTTTTATTTTGAGTGTCAGTAATAATTCATGTTTCTCTTCTTTTAGGATCTAAACATGGCTGTGAGAAAAATAGTACAAATATCAGAGAGATCATTGAAGATTACCAATAGTATTCAAAATTAGAGAAATATTTTATTGAAATTTAAAAATTTGAGTATGCTTCTGTTGCTGCTCCTTTATTGGATTGAATTCAGGTCACCTTGCTGAGCAAGATAGCTGATGCATTTTACCAATCGACTTCAGAAATTTTCTCATAAATTCTTTTATAAATTTACTGTGCAATGTTGGTGGAAGGAATGTGTCATATGAGAAATACTCTTCCATTTACATTTTTTAATGTTTTTAAGAAGCCATCGTCTTTCAAGGCAGTATTTCTCAAAGGTATATAAATTAACATTTACGTGTGGATTGTGGTGAATGTTATGTTACTTGCTCTCAAGAAAAGTTTTACCATAATTTAGCTTTCCTTTAAGAAATGGCCTTTGGAAAACTTTTACCTATTTTCTGTAGGTAGACTACCAGCCTTGCCATCACCATATAAGTAAAATAACAATAGTCATATTGACATATGTCACATGTGCATAGAGCAGAGTATTCAAATACTCTTTTTTATATAGGGGAGAAATGAAATGAGAGTTGTGAAGTAACACAAAAGTTTAAAATGTTTTTTTGGGGATATTTCTGTTTTCTACCTGGATGTTGCTGATTCTCCTAGTCACTATTGAGTCAGTTCATGCTGCAACATCTTATTTATAACTACCCTTCTTGCTCTCTCCTCGGGAGGCAAAACATTCCATATTCATGTCTGCACACCTCAAACATAGACTTTAAGGATTATAATTTATTTTAACTTTTATATAGAATGGATTCTCCATTTTGAAACAAAATTTGTTTTTCTGGATTTGAATAACTTCTTAAATTTTTGAAAAAATTAGCAGCTGTTTATTAAATCAAATTACTATAACTTTTCCTTAGCAATATTTTCTAAATTTTTTAAATTCTTTTTTGGTTAAACATTTCTTAGCATTAATTTCACTTTTTAATATTGCTATATATATACCAAATTTCACATTTGTATGTGGTTGCATAATCCCTTTAATGGAATTGTTTTGTTAGCATGCAGGGAAGTAATCAACTTGTAAAGTCTTTGGAATCCAAACAAAGAATTTCTTTTGGGAGAGTTATAGCATAGATTTTTCTCTTTCATTTTAACCACTTATGCCACTTATTTCAGATGCTTTTTTATGATTTAGTAATATCAAACCTTTGTGTCATAAAAGTGAGCAGCTTCTGCAAAATATTGTTGTACAAATAATCATTTTAGAACAAAATAATATATGGCCAGTGTCCCTATCACTTTGCATGGATTTGAAGTTTAGAAAGTATGGTATATACATCTAACCCCAATAATATATTAATATATATAACGAAGAATCATAATAATATCTTATCTAATATACCAAAATGTCTTTCAACTTTATAAAATTTTCATCATACATGGTTCTTTTTTGCATTTAAAATTTCCCTTATCAGAAAATGATAAAGTTATCACTCCATAAACAGCCTATGGCTGCTAAAGATGTGTGTGTATATATATACACACATATATATATACATACATATATATATATACATACATATATATACATATATACACATATATAAAAGCTGCCATATTGTCTTGAGCTGCATAGAATATTACTAATTCTTTTATCTTAAAAATTTCACTCCAATGTCATTAAGCTAGACTGTCGTTAGGTTCATATTGGGTTCTATGATATGTTCCTAATGTAAATTCTGATAACATTAATGCCTTAAACTATTCCTTCGCTAACATTTATATATTTGTTACATCCATTTCAACATTAAGGAAAAGATTTTCTAAAATTTGTGAATAGCATGACTTTTTCATTTGCTAATGAACATGTGTTACTAGCATTCAGTTAGATAAGTTTGTACACTAGTGGAACGTACAAAAACACAGGACACAAAAAGAAAGAGACTCACAGTGGTGAAAATTTTTCAGGATAATGGTTTACATGGAAACAATATATTTGGCTGTGAAAATATATATATGGTTAAAAAATCAACCATATGAAGGAGGTAAATGGTTCATTGAATAGAAGGATTTGTCTAGTTTCACTGTTAGCACTATACTCATGACTTGCCAACATTGAAACTGTGTTTAGTATGTTTGGGATGACATTTAATTGGTTGGCAAGTTCTGGTGTGAATAATACAACAGCAAAGTGTGAGAACCAGGTTGAATTTTTCTTAAGAGCCAAGGTCTCTTCCATCCAATGATCAGGAGTCATGCCATCTAAAATGATCTTATCTTAAGAATTAATCCCTCAAAATTGCAGTATCATTGTTTGCAAGCCCTGAATATTTCAGTATTTTTTTAAATTCTGCCATCTCCAAATATGCAAAAGTGTATTTGGAGATGGCAGCAGTCAACCTCATGATATTCTTCATTTCCTGTTCCTTCTTAACTGCTCCATGATCCCCTGCATGGATCCCTGCTCTCTTTCTCTCTGCTTCCATTTTGGAAATAAGAAAACCACTAGTAACATGTCCCCCATATCTTTTGGGACCTGTTGTGTGCAATTTTTGTATGCCTGTTGTACTGTACATCTACTTTTTCCTGAATTATGTATGTTCATGTGAACTTTATCCTCTCCTTATGCTGTCATTTTCACCAGTAGGTATTTATGTGATCATGTACTGTGAGAAGTCAACCAATGAATTTAGTAAAATATTGTTTTATCTTAGTCTGAATATCTAGTTTAATATGATACATGAGAGGAATTAGCTTTAGACTTGCAGTCTACACCCTCAAGATTTTCATATTAAAATATTGCATGATTTTTATTCAAGCTCAGGTTTTACTTAGGTTTTTGTGCTATTAAATTTTTTTTAGCTACCAGCTTTTGCAACAGTTTTGACATTGTAATGACCAAGTATTTGTTGGTGAGATATGTTATGTACCATTTAGCACCCATTTTAAAATAAGATCAAAGGGCAATCCAGGTGAATGCTTATAAATAGTAAAACGGCTTTTAGTTAATGAGCCAACAGTCTGTCATCCATATTGGTTTTCACCTGGAAAGTGCTATTCCTATTTATTTTATATTTCCCATCAGATTATGCTCATTAATTTTTATAGCTTTTTATTATCATCATTACCAAGATGTGTAAATGTTTTATTTTTACACTTTATTTTAAGAACAAAATTGTTGTGATCTGTCAATCTTTGGTATTCCAAAAGTTATTCTCAAAATGGACTGAATATTATGAAAATTGTGCAATGTTTTAAATAGTAGTTTTATTTTTTGAGATTGTGATGTAATTTAGATTAGCCAAGATGATGAGAGCTACATGTTGTCTCATGTTGACACTCAGGGTTTCTCTCACATAAAATGTGCATTTAACATCCAAGCAATATCACCTTGATTTTAAGCATCAGATCAGTCATCAGGCAATTTTTTGCCATTTTATGTATTTCTTGAATAGGTCAGAATTATTAGTGGGGGTCAAATAAATCACATGCTGCCAATAATACCAGATATAGGTAATAGGGTTACTATTAAAGGTACTTCCTGTTAGTGTCTCAAGTGTTAAATGTACAATTGATTAAATTTCTTTTTAGTCACACATTATACTTACTGTGAATAATAAAAGAACAAACTCAGTCTATATCGAAATGTAAAATAGTTTTGTTAGGCATTATTTATGCCATTGAAGGAGGATGAGATGAAGTATTTTGTTTATTTATCTTTTGACATTATTTATAATTATCTGGTGGAATTTACCTAGTGATTTTCATGGCATTTGTTGTTAATGTAAAACATCCATCTTGTTTTGCCTATAGTATGAATGTTGGTGCAATTTTACATGAGAATATGCAAATGGTATTTTTTTTCAAGTATCTGGTAACCTATTTGATAGTTTTATTCAAATCCCCTCAAAATGTATTTTATCCAATGGCTGCAGATAAAAGAGAATCAGTAATAGTTCTATGGTATCATTAAGTTAATAAGTTATAAAATGTGCTTACTCTCATACTGCCAGAGAAGTGTTTGTGATTATATACTGATTATTACATGATGTATGTATCTAAAGCTGGTGCCACTTTTAAAGGTGTTTTAAAATGTATATGTGGAATATACATAACTTTTGTATAGCTGACCATTCAAGTAAATCTTTTTATATGTTTTATTTTGCTCATTTTTTGACACCCTTCTCTAATAAAACTATTTTTTCTATTTTTGGAAATACAGGTTAACGGTAATTTATAATATGGAAATAATTTTACTCCCAGCAGAAATTATCACTATCATGAAACAATAATGATATGTGATAATATCACTATTATATGCCCAAAATATCTTTGCTATTGATGGGGAGACTGAAGGGAAAGCTGCCAAACAAGTGAATTTTCTTTATAGCCATTAGGGGTGAGAATGGTGTGGCTTAATGGACAGAATCTTCAGTTGTTCACTGACATTTGTGTTGCCATGTGTGTTTAGTCAACCATAGCATATAGGTGTAGCAGGTGGTCAATCTGGGACCCTATGGAAAGATTTTGTCCATTATCTTCCAGCCCTCAGGAAATCTGAAACTTGAGAAAAGTACCACAAAGAGCACGCCATGTTGAATACCCTTCCTTTGTATGCATGCTCACACTCATTTGTAATGGGAATTCTTTCTCAAAGGGTCAGTTGCAAAGATATTTTGGACCGGTAATTATTAGAGAATTTTGTATCCACTGATGTCCTTTTATAAGTGAACTTGAATGTCCTTATAGTATTAATTAGTGGCCATGAACATCTGATGGAGGCACCTGTCTCCCCTCCCTCTCCAAAAAATGAATAGTGAAAAGTTTATAACTGAAAAAGTTCTATTACATTTTATACTGCCCCCATAGCCTGGAAACTGGTGATACCCATGATAAGGGTAATTTTTACATGAATGTGGGTAGTGATCAAGGTATCTTATTAATGTGATAATAGATTTTTGAGGTACCTCCCAGTAGTTAAAAGAAACGTCATTCAGTGTTTTTCACAATGTAATTTTTTAACAACAAACTAATTTTGATGGATAAGTATCATCCTCAGGTATCAGATTTGTCAGAATAACACGTGAATGTATACCTTCAAGTGGAGGAGGGAGGAAGGAAAGAGAAACGGAGGGTGGTTTAGTAAGTAATAGTGTTGGACTTGGGTTGGGTCTGATAGTTCAGGTAATTATATTGTCTAAGGAGAGGTGGGTAGTGTCCCACTGGGAGTTTCAGTTTGCTGTGATGACATGATTCCAGGAGTAGCGAATAATTTTTCAAACACATCAATAAGTAATTGCCCTTTTTACCCATTGTTCAATACTTCATTCTTGTCCATCTACCTCCCTTTCTGTAAAGGATTCAAATTTTACTGGAATAAATCACTACTATGGCCATCAGGGAATTTGATTATAATTTACCAAAGTCACCATTAAAGAAACAATGTTCTTCCATATGCATCGGCTATGATATTCCTGTTTGTCCTGTGCTCTATAGTCCTTACATTTTCATTTGTAAACCTCACTGTTTTTAGCGTCTTTAGTTTTGTTGAAATTTGAACTATGGTTATAATTAACGTAAAATGATATCTGGGAGGTAGTTGACTACATTTTGAGACAGAGTTATAACAGCCCGCCCAAAACGAGCCGAGTCTGCCCCGAAGGGGCTTCTCCGGCCGTGATGTCTCGGGGGGTTGGTCAGGCTTCGTCCGCTTAGGTGTTAGGATCAATCCGGAAACCCCTCTTTAAGAGTTACCCCCCGCGTAGTCAAGAGGTTTCCAAAGTGTCTTGTGCGGGGCAGGATTATCCCAGCTCTCAAACGTAGACTGCTGGGCGGAAGATATACCTCTCTGAATTGTCACTGAACCCCCAGTGAGCAGGGAACGTGGCCGGGTGGTGCCAGGCCTCGAACCGAGGTGGGGATTGGAGGAAGCCCCTCACCCCCTTCTTAAACTCCTGGCACTCGCACGAAGGAACCATCGGGCCCTACTGAACCTGTTAAGTAGCGACACAGCCCCAAAGAAGCCGACCCGAGAGCCTGGGCTCGGGTGGCACCCTCTCTCCCCCTTAGCCCGTGTTAGCTCGGTTCCCCGAGCACCGTTTGACGGGTCGCCGTTGGGTTCACTCGCGCAAAACCCTCGCACGCATCCTCTGACACCCACCAACGCCCATTGCCCAGGGTTCCGGAGTTGGGTTGGTTGGGGGGGTGTCTCTTTGGGTGGTTGGCGCGTAGTCTGCAATGACTTAGGCAACCAGATACTATGATTCGTGCGAACTGCAATACCTAAGCCTAGTCATCCTTCCACCCGGATTGATATGGGAGCTTTCACTCCCCCCCTTAGGTGGACTTTTACCACCGGCGGGGGCAATCCCGGCGATATTCTCTCCCCGGCAACCGGACAGGAACATTTGGGAGGTAGTTTTCTACATTTGATGCAGAGATTTATAACAGCCCGCCCAAAAGGTTTCCCAGGCATCTTGCACGGGGTAGGACTATCCCGGCTCTCAGACGTAGACCGCTGGGCAGTAGATATTCCTCTCTGAAATGTCACTGTACCCCCAGTGAGCAGGGACCGTGGCCAGGTGGAGCCTAGGGGCGCGAAAGGACCA
>WURS02052239.1:0-10927 GCA_011762765.2 Rhinocypha anisoptera | reverse complement strand
TAGTGAGGATAGAGCTCACCTAGTATTACACTAAATGCTAGGTGGAAATTTACACACCAGGACAGAGGAGCCAGTTCCTTTTCTGGCTGTGGTTTTTCCATAAAAATCTGATGGGCAGAAAATCAGCCTACTTTGGTTTAACCGGAAGAATCCAGTGGTGTCACTAGGCCTTGGACCCAGGTCCAAGCACTCTACCCACTGGGCTACCATGACATCTAATTGACTTACTATACTTAGATATTAGCTTCATCCTCAGGTTAATATCACCTAAAGATGATACGGATGTGGAAACCTGTCATGATTCAATAAAATTCTACTGAGTGCACATTCAATAAGACAAGGGCTGAATTATGGCATAGGAAATGTGTATGTGTGCTATATACTATCATCAGTGCCTGAGATAGTACATAGCAGGGGTGTCAACCTGGTGGCCTGCGGGCCACATGCGACCCCTGAGGTATTTTTTTGTGGCCCACTATGCTCTAAAATAATATGAAAATAGAAAAAAAATTTAAGATGAAAATAGTGCTACTATCCATATTTCTGAATCCTCACTTCAGAATATAAATTTAACAATATGTAAATGTGACGTGGCCCATGTGAACCTTGCCTGTCGCTCCTAATGGCCTGTGTTTTAATTGAGTTTGACACCTGTGGCATGTAGCATCCCTTTAGTAGGTAGGCATACTGTTATTGAAGTTACCTTTTGCCAGCTAGCTTGCCTGCTAACACAAAGGTAAGAGGTTCAAGTCCTACTCAGGGCATGGATTTTATGTTTGTCTTAAACTGATTTTCCTGAATGGTTGGCATCAGCAAGTGCATGCAGCCATAAAGTATGGCAAACCAATTACCTCAAGCGACCCTAGAATAATACTTAAGAAAAAAACTGCAGGTACCTTTTACTGAATTCCATATGCTGTATGATTTAAATATACATATTATCAACATATATCTATATTAAAAGATAATAGCTGAAATATAAAATAAATCCATTAAAATGAATTATTGATGAATAAAAGATAAAATGTTCTGCTTAAAACTTTTGTTTATACCCTTCGTAAATATCTACTGTTTTGCGCCGTTTATGCTGAAAGAAATAATTGTCACGTCTAAAGGTTTTAAAGAAGAGATTAACCATGCCATGACAATTTATATTTTAGCCTCTACAGAATAAAATAATTCACAAATTTATTTCTTAAATTTGTGTTTCCCAAATTCCTATTTTGCTGACTTGAAATTTCTACGCTACAATATGAAAAATAGTTGTCAATCATCATTTTGCCTCAAGTACAGAAACGCCAAAAACGTGACGACGACATAAAAAAATCACAATAATTATAAATGACTGATGCACTTACGACCAACGCATTTGCTCTCATGCAATATTTCATTCAAAGCTTGTTTTCTAAGAACAACAATACCCAAGTTAAGGGAAAACAACATTGCGTCGATTAATCCAGTTTAAAAGCGAACGGGGAATGCCCAAGATTGCCAAGTCGTCATCTATCGCAATGACAACACACAACGTGGCAACACTGTATCAAAATCTCGACTCATACGTCATTGACCAAACCAGGAAAACTGGAACAACATTATTAACTGGAATTGCTGGGAAAGGCCAATAAGGATTCACAAATACAGTGAAAAAAGTTTTTGGCGATGATTTTTGCTGGATTTTAACTAAGTTGAAACGATGACGCTAGTCTCGAGGTAATTACAAAAATTCTTTATCTTTTGTCAAACTTTTCATGATTCACAAGGTAAAAATATTGACATAACTTACTCTTTCATTGGCATCGACTTTACGTGTGACAATTTTGCTGGCGTTATTAGTTGTTAACTGCGTTAGGGTTATATCGCATCAACTTTGTTTTGTAGCTAGATTGACCAATTCGTGGATGAAATCCGTTTATTACAGCTAATATTTTGATGTAATTGCTATGAATGATTGTTTTTTATTTCCACAGTAAATGGAGGGATCCTGCACTTGAAGCCATAAGGAATTCCGTGCATCCGCCTCCTTCGAACGATGCTGCCATAGACGAGTTGATTCGAAAATCTAAAGATATACATTTGTCTTTTCTTCTCGGTCCCGAAGGGAAAAGACTACATGATGAATTATGTCTTAATTTGAGCTCTACCAAACAATCTCCACTATATTCAGGATGGGAGGATTTTGGGTACCAACTGGGAATCAACCCACAAGTGTTAAGTGTAAGAATCTTAGCAAATTATCGCTATATCAAAAAAGGAAATTTACAGAATATAAACTAATGAACATAATTTTATTAGTATTTAGGCAATGGTTTGACTCGTGAAGATCCCACATATTATATACTCAGAGCACATGCATACAATGGAAATTCCACAATTGGAAATGTCATAGAAGCCTTAAGAAAAATAAAAAGATCCGACATTATCATCAAGAACTATGACATGTTTGTTGGTGAGATGTGCTTAGGAATACTTTATTATTACTTAGTCATTATTGTATATAATGTAAACTTCTATTATGCCCACGGTTTAATCACTTACAGGGTTAGCAGATGAAGTTCACCATAAATATAGAACAACTGAAGAGAGTGGATATGTATCACTATCAGAAGGTAGTTATAAAATTTGACCAATTCTTCATGGTTTGGATATTATATGAATATTCGCTTCACGTGCTTAAAATTTTTTTATTGACGGTGCTTTTATTTGACTCGCATGACAGGTACTGTTGAATCATCAAATGGGTATTCTGAAGATGACGTTCCACCATGTATTATTAAACCTCCATACAATCTTATAAATATACCTAATATTCTCAAATCTCATTCAACTGAGATCCCAGATAAATGCACTGTATTCAACGTAAGAGTAAACCGTGAAAAACAAGATCAACAGGTAGAATGCAATTTAAGAAATATTAAAAATAATAAGCATTACTATATAGTGAACTGGTCTTAATTGTTCATCCACATAGTTACAGGCTGAGATTGAATTTGTGAAATAAGTCAGCCAGTGCAGTAGTATATGTTTTTACTGTTTTTGTATCATGGAATCTTTCCTTTACAATTATTGAGTATTATAAACTTTCAGTTGGTTAGGGCAGCTCCCATCATTAAAACAAGAGATGCCACAACAAAACCAAAATATGGAATTAAGGTTATGCTGACATTTGCATCTGATGGATATGAATTAGCTAAAGAAGTAGCTAAAATCATGAGAGAGAAAAGAGATGGCCTGCCGAGAATTGGAGTTCTTATATTGCAGGAACAACTAGCAGCTTTAGCTGAGGATGACCAACTATTTATTTCAGGGTCATTTAATCAGGTAAAAATTATTTTTTAAATTAACTTCCCTTCATTTATATCACAAATTGTCATCCATAGTTATATTTAACCAATAATGATTTTTCAAAGGTGTATAAATTTTATCTGAGAAAGTCTTGAGTTACTGAAATAATATTTAATGACTACTTCCTTGATAAATTCCTTTAGTCCACTCTTAATTTTAGTCCATGCTGTTAAACAGTCACAATTAATGTAGGAGGAAAAAATTAGTTATCAATGAAACACTTCAGTATTAGTGGTAATAGTATTTTTGTTTATGGTGTGCATATGGTCACTTCTTCAAATCATAGAAAGGACCCATTTGGACCCAAACACAACACCCTTGGTGAAACTTAAGCCCAAAACTGGGTGAAATGTAAACACAATCTCTGGGTTATAGCTGGTGAGCATGTTGCCCCCAAGTTAACCCAGGTAACTTCTAGTTCAATTTGTGGCATCTGATGCCCACTCTCACAAATTAGCAGAGATGAAAATGTTCTATGCCTGAAGTTAATGTATCAGTCATCTTTCGATTTCTTTTACTGTCTCAAACAATGCTTAGTGTACTTGCATGCCTTTATTGATAATGTGCCACCTGTTTCAATCAGCCAAATAAATTTCATGTGATTTTTAATACTCTCATTGCCACTGACTACTTTTTCACTCACATTTTTAAACTTCCATTTGTGATTGATAAAAATGTTATTTTGTACCAATGGAATACCTAAAGGAAAATCAATGTTGTTAAAAAATGCTAGACACAAGAAATCCGAACACTATTAGGCAATTTAAAAAAATCCAATGAACCTTTCAATGACTTTCACTGAATTTTATAGTAGAGAAATACACAAATGCAACTGAAAAAATATATATATTTATTTATTTTAAAAACTTAGTTTCTAGAATGTGTCATATGTCTTTGTGTACATAGGTTCAACAGTCATTGAGTGCATAAATTTTTCAACTGTAATTTGAACTTATGGATATAGTTGGAAATATTTTAGTTAAATAAGAAGCGAAAAATTAACCTAAGATAAGGAATGATCATGCATGTAACATAATGTGTGGATTTTTAATGTCTTATAACCACAAAAAATTACCTCCAGTTAAAATAACAGGAATAAGTACTGCTTCCAAGAAAATATAACAAATAATTTTGAAGATCGTCTCAAAATACCATAATATGAAGACTGTTTTTAAACAACTGATAACTTAGAGAAAATATATTTTTCTTAATTCCCTCAGTTGTTTCTTTCTCAAATGCTATAGTCAGATGAGATATGCTGGAAACAATCCATAATCTAAGAAATGAGGGCATCTTGCAATTTCCACTTCAAAAAACACTTCTATTTCGACATGTTTCTGTGTACTACATTTTCACGTCGTTGACCACACTTGAAAATAGTTTAGTACACTAAATCATGTCGAAATAAAGAAGTGTTTTTTAAACGTGGAAATTGCAAGTTGTCTTCTTTATTTTATTATTTATTACAAATTTGATGCAATATTGTTCAATGAAAATTCTCATAAAATTCTTTGGCATTAAAATCTAACTAATAGAAAAACATTTCTCAAAAGCAGAAACTAGTTATTATATAAGCAGCTTTAATTTTTTACATATTTAACTAAAGGTAACGACCATAAACTATTAAAATTAATGAGTAATATTTTTGATAGTGCTTTTTGAGCTTGGACTTCTATTTGCTATATGTATATTTACTATGAGATCCTAAAAAAATTTATATTTATTTACAATTGATGGTACTGACTCTACCGTGGGCCTTTATTTAGGAAACTAAAAATCCTGACTGTGTATAATATAAAATTCACTGAGGAGGCAGTGACATGGTGAAATTCCATTGTGAATCACTATAGAAATTATGACTTTGTATATTGCCACAAAATAAAGAGAGCACAACCAGTTTGGATAATAATCTTCATCATCTGGTGCCTTAAGGTTATATATTACAAGCTTATGTATATACATTGCTAGTGTGTGGAGGGGAGGAGAGTGGTGGGCGACGCATAGTTAAATCCTTTGAAAAGTGTTTCACTGGGGGGAGTAGTGGGTGGACATAATTGAGATTGAGGAAAGGGGTGGTTTGGTTGTGAAGTAGTTTGGACAGGAGCAGTGGAGAGTAGTTATGGAGGAAATATTCATTGCCCACTGTGAGGTCAGGGTCCAAGTATAACAGAAGATTTCAAATTGTTCAATGGTATTGCCACCTCCCTCCCCTCCACTCTCCAACAATATACATAAACTTGCAATACTCAATGTCAAGGTACCAGATTATGATGATTATATATCGAAATCTCACTATATTTTGTGGAAATATACAAAGTTATGATTTCTATCCTATTTCAGTCCATAATATGGACTGAAACTCTCTACTCTCTACATCTGAAAGAAAATCTGGGCAGGTACTCTCTAAGGGCAGATGTGCACAACCGTAATACCAGAGGAGGAAACTGTATTGAATTACCATTGTGTAGACTAAGCAATGCATACAAAGATGAGAGATTGACACTTAAATTACCAAAGATGCTGCCTAGCTCTGTAAAAAAAGTGTCTAATAATATTTTCAGAAGGGTCTTATGTGAATGGCTCGTCACCAAACCTATATACTCTGTCAAGGATATTTTGACCTTGACTTCTTTAGTGTAAGTTTTTAAGGATTATTGTACAGTACCCATGTGGTATTATTATTTTTTTTTTAATTTTATAGTGGTTGTGCTAAGACATTGACAACATCTACCATAGTGTATTCTTTGAATTTCAAAGATGAATAAAGAATATTATAATATTTTTAATTGGGAAACATTATTAACAAACCTATAAGATGTCTTTGAGGTGACATCACAGGTATTAACTTTTAATCATTGGTGAATGAAGTAAAACTTACTTATATTTCTTCATTGCCAACTAGTTGTCAATATACTCATGAGGGAATATAAAAAGTAAAGTCATTTGTAATTACATGACCTTGATATGGCTAAACCCGATTCTTAGCAGATTGTAACTAATGCATAATCTTTATGTAATAAATGGGATAGGTACCTTATTGCATGAAATTGTTAATTTTAACCACTGAACAACATTAATGGATTCAAAATACTGCTTTACAGGTGGACTATGTAATCCCCATCATTACAAGAGAATATTTAAATAGAATTTGCCAACCCGAAAGCAACCAAGACGACTTTATTTGTGTTGATTCCAGATACGTGAGATATATTTACAAGTTGATGACCAACAACTTCATTGAAAACGGTTGCTTTAACAAAAAGTGCAGGTGCTTAATACCAGACGAATTTCTCCATTCAGCCTTAAGCCATATACGACTAACTAATGAACCACTTTTCAGAGTTTGGATGACAATAAGTGAAACAGCTAAATTTAGTAAGATGCTCTTAAGAGCCACCTTAAGTAAGCGGAAGTAAACGAACTTTTCTTCGTAACTTACAAAGTTACTGTCATCTTTATTAATTTTTTGTGTATGATTTGTGTACAAATAAAGCATTTCTTTTCAAGGTTTTTTTCATTTCATGACGTGCACATTAAACTATAACAGTAATTAAGTCAAACTCACTCTTTCGTGAAATATTCCCCTAGAGATCCATCGAACCCAATTAACTTGTTAGAAGAAGACTCATTGATTTGTGCTATTAGTGACATCACTTGGTCTGCAAGATCGTTGCTAACTAGTTCTCCAGAAGACATAACAAATTGAGTATCTGGATAGTGGCTGCTTGACTCTTCAAGAAGTTGATGGGGTTTCGCTAATTCATAAGCAGCGTTATTTTTTTCTCCATGCACCCACTGAGCTCCCATGTCCACCATGCGCTCCCCTGTAAATTTGAAGTCTCTGAATGTCTTAAGACTGTTATGATTAGTATTTTCTCAAGTGTTCTGAATAATTTATGACGTAAAGAGTCAATTTATTAACTTACCGAATTCGCATGTGTGTACTCTGCCGCCAATTCTATTTTCGGCTTCTAAAATGATCAAGTCTTTGAAACCGCATTCCATCAAACGAGCCGCAGCAGCAATTCCAGATACACCGGCTCCGACAATTAAAGCTCGATATTTACTCATCTTTTACTTTTATCACGTTGTTGGAGCCTTATAACTAATATCGATTGAACACCAGATGGTAATTTGCGAGTGAACAACACTGCAAAAATTTAGTGATGCAGCTTCCCATTTATTGCAGTTAAAGTATACATGTGCGTAGTTTCAGGAAAAGTGTCATGTAATCGTAAAGGATTCGAGGAAATAACAAATTTCATTCCTATTGAAAAAATAAAGTTAAATTTTTAATATCAAGTACAAATGCACGTGAATTGTTTTCGTCTGTAAAAAAAACAAAACAGATGCGATATTAGCGATAACGCATGCGTTACCTTCATAAATAAATTAAATTTGTAGTTCATTTGATCATTCTTTGTCGTGGACTTCGGATGGTTTGCCATGTTTAGATAATGTTAAAAACTAAACTAACAGCTTATTTGGCCCTTGAACTAATATTGCTTCACGGCCAAAATTATAATCAATTCAGGTAGCCATCGAAAATCAGCTCTGAGGTTTACGTTATGTTACAATATTAGATTTGCATAATTATATATACTCGACTGAATTCATCTCCGTTTTTTAAATAAGGTAAAGTGCATTTGTATATAATTAGCCTTATCTTATTCGTTTATGTAAAATCTGGTAGCTAACTAGAAAGAAAACATAGTTTTGGTTATAATTATATACTATCAAACATAAGTAGCTTCAATGAGATAGTGGAAAATCCATTAAATATTTAAGTATCATCATTTTTAAACAAGAAATATGAATGGTCCTGAGATGAGATCCTAGAAACTCGCCGGAGAGAATGTGAAATTGTTTTGACTAAGTTTGGTTCACCTTTGCAACAAATCTTCGACCACTAAAATAATACCTGATCCACTCTAATTGAGATCCGTGTATCCCTATATACTCTAATTGCTTTTAATTCAGTGCATGGTTCACAGAATTAAATGCTTTTTTAATCTTCGTATGGATTGAATGTAATTAATGATGGTTTTTAATAGTTATTAATAAAGTAGTATTCATATATAAGCAGAATTGTTCGAGTTGACCTCCCTTTGTTAAAACCTTAATAAATTAAGTGGAATGAAAGGTTTAAGAATGAGACAACCAATCAGTTATCATGCTATCCAATAATTTAGTAATACCCGATTGAGCACAAACGTGGTGATAGTTTTCTATAATTCCTCAGTCACCAGATTTAATTATAAGGGTTATGAATAATGTTCTCAATTCAAACTTCATTTTGATGTGATTTTTATTATTTCAGTTACCTATGTTATAAGATAGTGGAAAATAAAACAGATGGTGGGGGTGGATCAGATATAGACCATGTTGATCACACAACTTCAAAGAACAAATTTCAAATGTCCATAATGGAATTTATAGTTACATCATTGTGTAACTGACTACTTGTAATATGATGGAAGGCTTAAAAAATAATTCTGTTAATATATGTGATTGCCATGGACTGATTTATTACGCCATTAAAAAATAATTACTTTGCTAAATTGCATTGGAGAGAAATCATATAAATAAAATATTTTAACATATAAACGTTTAGAGTGTAAATAAAATAATAGCTTCAATTCATTGATGTTTATATGAATTTATTTTTTTATGTGAAAACAAATACATAAAAAAACCTTCCATTTTTTGTATATAACAGGTAATTGAGACAGGCACTAAAAGGACTTAGCATTTCTTTGCAAAAAAGCAGCTTAGAGTGATTTTTACAGCCAGTAACAATTGACAAGTTAGCAGGGAGAGGAAATCTTACATTCTCCAGAGTATTTCCTTAATATGATTTTCCAGTGGTTCAAAATATCCATGCATATTTATTGCCAACTATTGAAAATTGTCTAGCCTTTTAAGGGATGTGATAGTAGAAAAATAAAGGTCAAATATATAACTTTTAGAGGGATTTCTACAAAAGATGTGTAATTTTTTATTCAAAGGCAATTGAGAACTTACTTAGAAAGGGAGCCGGAAGCCTGTTCACACCTCATCTTCTAAGGTGAATTCTAGTCAATATTAGCAGGAATGTAGGTTGAGATGTGTAAGTAATTTGTCATTTAATAAAAATAGAATATAATTTTATTTGTTCAAGGACTTTATAATACAAAATTTGCACATCACCATTAGGCAGTCTGATATAAATAAACAATATTAGCCAATATAAATGTGCTCATTGACACTATGAAACATTTGTTTTTAGCAAAAAACATTTCTGGTTAGAATTAAAAGTCAAAAGGTGCATTAAGGATTTACATTCTAAAAGCAGTTTGTTTTATATAATGAAGCCTTTGTTACAGGAACTTAATAAGAAGAATTAGTTAAACAGAGGAAATATGTAAATTATTAACAATATAGTACCATAGTTATGCACATTGAAAACAGTTGAAAAGACAATTTATTTTTATAAATATAATTCAAATGTAAATAAAAGTGGCAGCAAATTGAAATTCCTGAAAAGCGTAAGACTTGGAGGATCATGCCTGGAATTAGATATCAAAAGTAAAATTTTATTATGTAGTTTAACATAGAAATAGCTTGGGGGATGAACCCCAGAATAGCATATTGGGTACAATATGTGCACATATTATACCCAATTGTTATCCACAGTAAAATCGTACCTTGTACATTGGGCTTTGCTCAGGCTCGGCTTACATTGGGCAAACCATGAGGGCATTAAAAATCTGGATCCAAGAACCCAAGAGAGTGACAAAAAATAAACAAGCATGTCTTTCAGCCATTGCTGAGCATTTCTGGGAAGACCCAAATCATAACATCATATTCGAAGAAGCCAAACTCATCAAGAAAGAAATATGCTACTTCCTAAGGCTGATAAGTGAAGCTAGTGAAACGGCCAAGAAAAAAACGATTTCAGCAGAGAGGAGAGTTACACCCTCTCCACTTCTTGGAAACGTTTTCTTCAAAAATCAAGTGAAACAACCAATTAAAATGTGCCCACTTGAGGACCAATAAGAGTGCAGCTTGTGAGGCTTAAATGTGTATAAAGATGGTCAAAAATTTGCAGTGACCACTTTGGACCTGAAAATGCTAGCTGCAACACTGGAGAAACTGTTGTCCCCACAACATGGGCAGACGTGGAAGAAATGAACCTTCAAACCAGAGACACCAAGGAAGCCTCAACCAAGAAGACTTGATGTATCAATCAAATTAGTTTTTTTAAGCCTTTGCTGGAGCAAATGGGTGGAAAGGATGAAAATTCATCCATATGTAATGTCATAAAATTTATCATTGTATTAGCTGTTTCTTATTATTATTAGCTTCTTCTTTCTTGTGTGCCTTGGGCTAGGGTTTATATACTCTTCACAGGGGATTAGTTGACGGTCGAAATATTCACTTGTTTGTAACGCCGCGATGCAGTAAATCGTCGACTCACCAAACATGACCCGCGCTTTCGAACGATTGAATCGATGGGACCACGGCGTACTTATGCATTACTCATTAAAAATTCGACTTTCCATTGCAATATATATATATAATATATATATTATCAGGGATTGTT
>WURS02052228.1:0-10927 GCA_011762765.2 Rhinocypha anisoptera | reverse complement strand
TATATATATATACATATATTTTATATATATATATATAACACCGCGATATGCGCACTCTGGGAGTGACTGGAAATTCGAAAAAATTGTTCGTTCATCAAAAAGTCCTTGTAATTTTAATATTTTTCAAATTGTTCCATGGCATCCAGTCTAAGGTCCTTCCTATCCACGTGGAGGAACTCAGGGTCGAAATCGCACGTGGTTTCCTGTTTTCTTCCACATCGCAGTGCTGCAGCCATTAAAGCAATTATTATGACGCCTACAAGTAAAGTGGATGCTGTTAGCCCGACCACCAGAGGTTTTCCTCACCTGCCTGTATATTACTTGGAGGCAGCCTCTCGCCAGTTCCCCACACATAAGATTTTTGTTCATCTTACGCAAGGACATTCCCCGGCATTCTCCGACTACGGCCGCTTGTAGTCCGCAACCGCTTATTTTCCAGTTATATTAACTAATTTCCCAGCTAACGTCTGTACCTAGATGAAATCAACTGTAGAAGGCGTAACTTCGTGGAAGTCTAGCATATTGATGCACGTAAAAAATTAAGTTGTGTGTGTCAATATATATTTAGAGAGGAATGAAATCAACTCTCTTTGTGGAACTCGAAGGCTTTAGGCACAACCGTTGACCGAGAGTAACAATTTTTTACGGCCGAACCCGACGAACCGCTTTATGATGGTCAAATGTTTTAATTTCCCTTCTACTTTCATAGTTGGCGCTGTTACTTAAATGACGGCTACCCATAAGGCATCGTTCTCTGTCAATGCGCCTTGTTAAGGTTTTGAACAGTTTTGAAGTTGGTGGTAAACATTTAATTAAGTAAGTAAGAAAATAATTTTGATTAGTACTATGAATTGCCAAGCATGCGGGAATAAGATGGCCTCCGGCTCGAAGAAGGCTGGGATTAGCTTTCACAAGTAAGAGAGTAATAAGTGACTTTGGATATTTTATCTTTTTTACATCGTAATTCCGTACGTAATATTGTGCTTACAGTAAGTAAGGAAATTGTAAGAAAATGACGTAGTTCGTTTATGTAAAAATACATACCATAGTTAATCAAAACAGGTTAAAGTAGAGCAAGTATCTTCTGTTATTTGGACAATATTTTGGAAGAAACTATATGGTATTAAGAGCATTGGGATAAAAGAGCGTTAGAGACCTTTTGAAAGGACTTAAAGGAGCATTGAAAGCTTTAATATGTAGTCAAAACGCCTTTGAGGAAAGAGGGTGTTGGTGTCGCCTTGTGTGTGGAGAAGAATGGAAAAGGTAACATGAACAGAAAGGGCTAATGAAGAGTTCTGGTCATGGTAGTGGAGGGTAGAAAGGATAAGATAGGATAAACCAAAGGCCTCCATAATAAATTAACTTTGTATTTTAGAATAATATTTACCAATCATTTTAAAATTCAGCTCAATAGTGGGACAAATTTGTTTTTCTCCGGCAACATTTAAGACAAAAAACTCTGGGCTCTATTAATAGATTGAAGACAGGATTAACTATTTTAATCCATTAGGAAGTTAGGTCAAGTATGTTTGTTTATTGAAACTAGTTACTTTGAAATGTTTGAAATATTTTTGTTGCATTACCTTTGTAGGCTTTATTTATAGAAGTCGACCTTTCATGCCTTGTTCAGGCTTCATAGGTAGAAGGTGACGGTAATTTAAAAATTAGAGTACTGAGTGTGTTTCTGAGTAATATATGTAGCAAGTATAATATGAATCAAAGTGTGGAATATATTATTTGAAGGCATACTTTCAATCCTCAGGTTCCCAAAGGATGACCATCTAAGAAAATGCTGGGAACGAGCAGTGGGAGGAGAAAATTGGTCATCTCCTCAAGGGGCAATTTTATGCTCTGCCCACTTTGAACAAGAAGAGTTTGATAAGTCTGGTAAATTGATAAGGTTAAGGAAAGGCGCCATTCCGTCTATATTTTCCCAATTAGAAAAGGAAGACCATTTGGTAAGAACTCTTTTTTTTCGCTGAATTATCTCTTTGCTATTTTATTACACATTCCTTTTTTTAGTTCCAGTGTACTATAACTTCAGTATTAAATTTTTGGTAAATATTTTGCAGCATTAGGAATAATTAAAATTATTCCCAAAGTATTCTAAGCTATCTTATATATTCCTCCTACATGGGAAAGCTCAGGTGCAAAAATAATGTCTGCTATATGCTTAACATCATTGATGAGATAGAATTTTATTGTGGGACAGGTCACACTTCTCTAGTAGAATGATGACTTTGAAAGTATCTCAATATTTGTACCTCTTAAAAGTTGGCCTTTACTCTACAACAGTAGTATAAATTAAATGCTTGATAAGGGATTCCTATTTTCATTTAGTTATTGGCTTGGTATTGTGTTAGTTATAGTGTAAGTTAATCAATAAGAATAACACTAGCCTTGACATATGTTGGTTTCATAAAAAGATACACAGTGTGGTATGATGGGCTTATGATTTGATAGGGGAGAAGCTTTTGGACTACATTTACAAAAAGAATAGGTGGAGGCATGATTAGCCAATGAAATTTGAGAAGTGTAAAAATAAAAGACTAATTACAAGGTGGGAGGGGTAACCATTGAGGTAAGCCAATGTTGCCAATTAAAAGTTGGTTGTTAATAAAGCTATTGGGATATGGTGAAGTAATATGTAGATATAGCTATAGGCATTATCATGGGAGTTAGAGGGAGTATCTGCCCCATTATAAATTAAAATAGTGAAGAAATGTACAAGAAAAAAATGGAGAACTCACAGAAAATGCTTAAAACTAAAAAAAATATCATACTTAAGTACATTAGAAATACTGTTAATAAATATGCATAATTATTTAAGTATAAATATTTTCCTTATTGATATAAATGTTTCTACTTCATTATATGTATCTGCTTCATTCCTTGCTTGATCAAACTTGATAAAAATTTTAAGCTCCCCAGCCCCCTAGCTTGGCAGGATGTGATGCCCGAGGATATACTTGTGTATAATGAATCCATTGATTAATAGTAATCATTATAGTTGTATGAGAACCTTATTGCATTAATTGTAGAATGTCTTATTTGTGAATCTTTTATTTGGTGGAACTTGTCCATTGTGAGGCAATCAGAGCTAGACTTTGTAAATTAGACTTTTTGTGGAATTTGCAAACTCCATTTCACCCTCAATGCATTTTCCGGGAATATTTTTTGAATTTATTTTTAAAACAGTGGCACGTCACTCATTTTTGTATCTGCTGTTGTATCATTGCATGTGAAATGATTTACAGTAGTGGTGGTACATGAATATAGGGCAGTCTGGGAACGCCTGCTTGAATGAATATGGTCTGATAATAGTACCATATGTATATCCAAAATGCTTTTTATATCACAAGTATGTAGATAGCATGGTATTTATCTATTATCAAGTAGAAACTGCAAGGAAGGAAAATGAGAGTGACCATAGTATGAGGGTTGCCACCTGATATCACTCCGTCGAAAGGTGCACGGAATGAAAATGAATTTGGAAATCGTAAATTTGTAGTTGGTTGTAATATTTACTTAGGGTACAAGAGAAAGAGGACTAAAAATTAATTGACTGAAATATCATCGTATATAACTAACGGCCTAGATCTAATATGATAATCCAATGACACTCAACTAATCTAGAATTTCTAATTATGAGTTATGTACTGAACTCATAATTTGTGCATTACCAACATCGAGGTAAATCCTAAAAAAACATTTTATCTTCTATAGTTATGTTAATCATAGTTTATATGTGAAAATTAACAACGGACGAATGCTAAGTGAATGAAAAGTGAGCTTAATTTTTTACGTAAATCATTTACATCATTATTTGAAATAAAAATGTATAAATGAAACAATGTGTTCAGGGATACTTAGGAAAACCATTTCGATTTGAGGAAAAGAGGAAAAATATGTTCCTCTATTTCTCTGAAAACGGTAACAACTTTTCTTCTTGATAAATTGTTATAGGAAAATTTTACTTAATTGAAAACTAAGAAGGAAAATGGACAACCTCTGTCGGAAAAAAAGTGCAGGTGTACATGAATGTTAAGTAAAAACTCAAGTATCTGAAAATTCACTTTGGCGAAGGTAAAAAGATGATCACTTAAATTAATGACAAATCCGGGAAATCCTATCTTAGTAATATTGGAATAATAACAGATAATTTACCTATGGCAAGGCGTAATATATACGTTTAGTATTGGAATTATTTCACCTTAGAAAACATATTGCAAAAGAGTAGTTAGAGTGACTGTATAAATAAATCTGCTCAATTATTGTGATAGTGCCACACTCCAAAATTAGTTACATGCGTACCTTAATGGCGTCTTTTTTACTTATTAACTCGAGAGAAGAAATTTCCTACTGTTTTGACAAACTAATAATAACATCATATAATGTAGACTAATCATGAATAACATTCATGAAAAATCTGCATAGTGCTTAATTAAGGTACAGACATTAGTCATTAGGGTAGCACATTTGAATGAATATTTTCCAAATTTCTAGTATTGGCAAGTTTATTGAAAGGTGGCAACCCTCAGCTTGTCTCCTATAAAGTTGAATAACAAATAAATCTAAGTGCATTGAAGGACATTAATCAACAAGATCCATTACGATAATTCAGTAAGGATTGGGAATAATTGTTAATTATAAGGGAACAAAATGAAGTATGAAAAAGTAATGGAGATCACAAGTCCCTGGATGGTATAAAATACATAAATGACTTTTATGTTGCTAGTAAGTTAAGATCTACGAAAAGTTCCAGCAGCATTGCGTAATATCGAAATTGAAAATATATCATATAGTAGAGACAATGATAAGTATCTTTTCTTAAAGATACAGAGCAGAAGAAATTATTTATCAGAGGATATTTAATAATGGCTTGAATTTGTATTGAAATCCTAAAGTCGTTTACTGCAAAACGGAATCTATTTCATGAATAATTTTTATTTTGTGCAGTTAAACTACTTTAAATGGAAAATTCAATCTTAGGTTATATTAATGTACGGTGATAAGTGAAAAAAACCAACAATGCGCAGCAATGAAAAAAAATGACAGCGACAAAAAAATGACCGTTTCACTGAAAGTATTGTATTGTATTGTTTTGAGGCCCATCAACATTTTGGTATTAGCGTGTAACACTGAAAGAATTTAAAAAAAAATTAATTATTATACAGATTTGCGACTGTTAAAAGTTTTTATAGAAAATTAAAGAAAACAAATAATTGTACGCTTTGGTTTAATAAAAAATCGGCTTAGTGAATGCATAATCTAATGCCTATATCGTATTTTAAATTCAGATTATTTAATGTTATGCACAAGGTTAGATGTACTTATTAATAAAATGGCACGGGTTCGATGTAAATTTCCTATTTTTTCTGACGTTCTCATAGAAAACAGATTACAAGACCTCTATGGAGTGAATATGCATGGTTCAGCGTGGCATCAAAGTATTATTTAAGAGTACGACGGCTGGAATCTGTGTAAGACTTTCAAAGTCGCATTTATTTCTAAGAAA
Source organism: Rhinocypha anisoptera (assembly GCA_011762765.2). NCBI lineage: Eukaryota > Metazoa > Arthropoda > Insecta > Odonata > Chlorocyphidae > Rhinocypha > Rhinocypha anisoptera. Next base: position 5,409 of record WURS02052228.1, on the reverse strand, counting down.
AATATTTATTCCTACATATAGAAATAGTAAATGATATTATGAAGAATTTTTCATAGTATCTCCGCCAGTTTTTCGGTAACTCAATTGTGATGTCAGATACAAACCACAGACTAGTAAAAATTAGAACATCTGAATCGTGGATCCTTTAAGAATCGGAAAAAATATTTTTTTACTTAATTCAAGATATTTTCAATTTACAAACAGTATGAAAGAAATAATTTTCCCCTTTATTCTTCTTTATATTTAATATAAAAGATATTGTATTTTTAGAAAAACAACATTTCGTATTATCATATTTTCACCGACTATAAGTAGGTAAAAATAGGATAATTGAAAATATACAATAGTAGCTCAATCAATTACGTAATCTAAAAACTTACAAAAACTTCAGGTAGATTATTATTAACTATGATATAATTATACTGGCGTTACATAAAGTATAATATATTGACTGTGCATACAAATATTATATTTTTATCGAGCATCTATGGAAATATTTTTCATGTCTTAGTAAACCTTCAAGATAAATGATATTTACAAACAAGATAAGTGTAAACAAAGTTATGCTGTAATTAGACCCAAGTAATATTCACTTTAATTTTTTAGTATTTAACAATTTTAATGCGAGTGGATAAATATTTAATAAAGGAAAATATATTCTTAAGATTTAAGGTAAAACTTATCCAATAGCAATGCTTATCGTTATCTCTAAGACAACAATTGAAGGTAATAAGGGAAAATGTATTCTCACGATTACGATCGTAAAATATATATTGTAATTATTGTAATGCATGAGGTTGGTGAGCGGGAATTAAGTATAAGGCACTTCATTACGATATAATTTGACAAAATACAATAAAAGGTATTAAGTAATTACTTCAGGAAATGGCACATTCCGCTGTAATGGAAACGGGCTTGAAGGAATTTCTTATGAAAGTAGAGAACTTTCCCTTGTTATTGGTTTCCAAATGCGATGGATACTGAGGAAGAGGAAAAGAGAGAACTTTTAATCCGCTGCTCCATCGATTTCTCGCTGAATTCTTAAGCACTGGAATGCCTAAAGAGATGAAGGGAGTATGGAAAAGGTTTCCAGGCACCCAAAGAATTCACAAAAGGAACTAAACTTTCAGCGGAACAGTTTTCACTGAGAAAGGTGGGATAATAATATAGCATTGAGCCAGATACTTTGAATTTTCCGACTGCATCGATCGAAAATTTAAATATATTTTATTTAACAATGGTTCTTCTCCTCAAGCGTTTCTCATTCAGTGAGTTTTTCTCATTTAACTTCAAACTATGTTAAATAATGCTAACAGAAGATTCTGATAAGCTTGGATGGATCTAAAATTATTTCAAAAGAAGTTTCAATTTGTGAAAGCTTCAATGCCTAAACCTGACCTCTTTTGAATACTCGAATAGCTGGAAAAACTAGGTGATTATGAAATAGTGAACACTGAAATTACTTTTAATGAAAATGATTAAGATATTCCAGCCATTAAATAATAAATGAACCTAAATTTAAAAAAATGGCGAAATAACTTTAAAAAATATATCATTTCCATGAAGTGTTTGATGATTAAAATACAATTAACGGCTAGGAAGCGATTTTCAATATAAGAGAATAATAAGAATTATAGGGAAACTATTTTGCTTTCATATTTTTTGTAGAGACTAGGTGAATTCTGTTACGCGATCACGTAGACTATTGTGAATGAAGTACACTGTTCCGGGGACAAGCGATTGTACAAATCTTGATCGAATAAGCATTGGCTGTTGTTATGAGTACATTCTTATAGTAATTCGGTGTTATTGAGGACAAATTTTATCAAGACTCCAAACCGTTTGCTGTAAAAAAACTTATTAATGTTAATTTGTGATTTAGCATGGTGCTACTCCTATATATTATGAATAGTTTACCATGCGACCCTTCACACTCATAAAAAAAGGAACAGAAACCTCGTTTCTGGGGACATTTTCTTTTTTTGTTCCATGTTATAATTGCTTAAAATAATTAGATGAAATTAAAAAAGCAGGTTCCGCTGTTACTTTGGGAACTAGAGGTTCCCTGGGATAGGTTACTACTGGTTATTCCTCGCATTAAGGCTTGACCTACGTCTTTCAAGCCAACGTTGTTATAGCTTCTGTTTTCATTATTCATTAATGAATTAAGACAGGAAGGTCCAGAAACTTGTCAACAGAAATACGAACTAACATCTTAATAAAGAATCAAATCAAAATCAAGAAATGTGAGTCGTGAACATCCTTAAAATTTACATCTCATTTTATTTCATTAGAAAAATAAATGTAAACAACATCCGTTAATTTTAATCTATATCTCAATAAAAACAGACAGGAACACGGAAAAAATTTTATTAGCTTATTCAAAGATATCATATTGAATTTTTCCAGATGCAGAAAGTATATAAATGTATATTTGTAATATAATAATAATAATCGAATTGTCTTATCGAGTTTTCCACCGAATTAAGAAATACATTCTGGCCGACGTTTCGATACTGGACTCGAGTGTCATCTTCAGGACTGTTGAGTGATGACGATCGAGTCGAGTGTGAAACGTCTCGTCGGCCAGAGTGGAGCTTCTAACCCGGGGAAAACCTGAGAAGGCTAAATATAATATGATGGGAAATCTCCAAATCTTACCTCAATGGTATTTAATTTTTCTTACATGTTATTCAGGTAATGAGAGAAAATTATAGACAATTATGACAATTTTTATAATAAATATCATATAATCTATCAATAAGAGAGAAGGGATAGTTTCAGGCTTAACTATGTGAAATTCTTTCATATTGAATAATATTAAAAAATACACTGCAATTTCACAATTAAATTTTTTATTTTTATACCTGATGATGCCACGCTGTGGTGGAACTCGGGCGAGAGAATAGGAATAAAAAATTTAAATTTTAAATTGCAGTGTATTTTTTAATTTTATTCATTTAGAGGGATGAAAAGTCGCTATTTATTTTAAATTTACTAATTTGAAATATTTCAGCAAATGGCCACAAAAATCACTCGTGGAACAGACTTGAAAGCAGAAGAAAAACATTGCAATTTCACAAAGCAAATATTTACTCTCACATGGGTGAGAATAAGTATTTAAATTTTGAAATCACAGTGTTTTTTCTTCTTTTCTTCGAGATAAAAAATTTCAGTGTTAAACCTGAAACCATCTCGGAACAAAGACTTAATTGATATGTAATGAAACTTTAAATTACAGAAGAGACTTCTTAATGTTAACATTACGAGTAGTAACTTTTACTTCCAAATCCTCGTAACTTTAATTCGTGGTTACTGCAAAACTGTAATTATTTACAGAAAATTAGAAAAAAATGTTTTCATACCTAATCCCATTTTGGTTTCCTAATAATACACAAAGATGATGCTAACAGCAGGACTGAAATAATGACTTTCACGCTTAGAATTAAAAATACCCTCTGTTTTTAATGTGTCTTATAAGAATGTGACCAACTCGTAATAAATAAATATCTTCTCAACACTCATCTTCCTCTGGCCATGATCTTCAACCATGATTGAAAAAAAATCTTTATATTAAATAATTATGACCGGATTAAAATTCGGACAAAAAGGTAAAGTTGAGTCATTGCAAAAAAAACCGTAAAAAGGAGCGAAATTCAGAAAGCAAACTTTCAACATTTTTCATTGTCAATATTTAAATCTAAATTTACTATCGAATCCAAGGTAAGAACCACGATTAATGAAAACATTTTATATTGCAAAGAATAATTTAATAGATGTAGTCATAACTTAAAATTACTAGTAGTAATAATATTTTTCGTTTTGGGGTTTTCGACTTGTAATAGCGATTGTAATAGGGTTTTTCGACGGCTGTGTTCGAAGTATTTCGCTCCTCTTCAAATCATATAAAAACCCTTTTCAACAAACAAACACTTAATTTTGGGTTAGCCGGTGAGCGCGCTACACCCAGGTTAACCCGGCCGGCGTAAAATTACTGAAATATTTAGTTCTCTGGATATGCTCAACTGTGCCGCGAATTTAATTTATTTTTTTAAGTAAAATATATTTTATGGCTTAAAAGTCACTCTTAGAGCTAAGGTTTACAAATATCTAAACTGGATTTTAATAAATGTTTAAAGTGCATATTTATGAAAAAATATTTTATGAACATGTCACAATTATAAAATTTAAAACTTATTAGTAATTTATTTTACTATTCAGGGAGCTCTTCCGATCTGGAATCGAAACACAATAGCGAATTGAAGTACTCGAAATAAGTCTTAAGTATAATGATTAATAGAATTAGAAAGAAATTAGCTAATTATAAAATCAAATATGACTAAAACTAAATATACAATATATAGCTTATGTTATACCACAAAGATGATAACAAACTTAATCTGTATAAGGCGTTTCTCTCTAAAAAGCTTCGAACTTCAGTAATTGAAGCTCACTTTGTAACGTAAGCAAAATTCAGGAAGTGATTCTAAAGTTACTCTCTTACCATTGGCGTCCTTTGCTTCTAAGCCTTCCGCCTCCAACACAACGACGTTCAGTACAACGATCGGTGGCTGAGGAAACAAAAAAGAGATTGTTTATTTAATTATGCATTACAAATTATTGCAGATATACAAATTATTCTTCTTGCACTATTTCCTTTCTTAGAAAGAAACTAAAAATATATGAAACCATAATTATAGTTATAAAATCATCTTAATATTTAAAATAAGATAAGGTTATCTTAGTAGCCATTCTAATCGTTATCCAATGGAAAAGGAGAGTTAGAAAATGATAAAGGTGAGTTAAAACTATAAATTTTAACAATGATACTTTCAGTAAATATTACGCCATTACAAAACATTATAAAGTCATCATAATCATTTTACCATTTGGTCTTCCGATGCGGCTTAGAATGTGTGTTAAATAAATTCTCTAATTAAACCATCGAAATTAAACAAAATAGAAAGAAATAAGATTCGTCCCCCCGTAATACAAGATGAACGGAGCAGTATAACATCAGAAACTTGATTTAAAAAATGAGGTAATAGGCGTAAGTGATACTATCGTAAGTGAGTCTTTGAGAGAGACTCTATGTTTGGATTTATGTAATTTTCAAATTATATTTCAATTATTATTTTTTTAGCAATTTAGAGTATTTTAAAGCATAAAATTTGTCCAAAAATAATTGTTTATCAATGTAACATATCATCATAATATGATATGTTTATATATTTTTACATATATAACATCATGATATGTTTTGTTTTTACAAAAATAAAATCGAAAAAAATATATATCATATATATATACGATATATATATATATATATACGATATATATATATATATATATATGACAGAAGAATTTCTCAGGCGGTTGAAGAAGGGCCGATACGGCTCGAAAGCTTCC
>WURS02052197.1:0-10928 GCA_011762765.2 Rhinocypha anisoptera | reverse complement strand
GGGGGGGGTGGGGGGGGGGGGGGGGGGATGGGGGCGTTGGGGGGTGAGGGGGAGCGGTCTGCCCAGGAGCGCGGTGAGAACTGCCGCAGCGTTTCCGCCAGGATGGTGGGCGATGCGTTGTATTTTTAATGGGAAACGGTCCAACTCCCTCCCTCCCTCTCTCTCTCGTGTGACGGAAGATAGCCGTATCAGGAACGGAGAATTCGGCCGCTGCTGAATTTGAAATGGCGCGATGAAGACATTTTAATGTTTCGCGCATGTCCCCCCAGATGAAACAGATAGCTAGATGTATTTGCGAGGAAAAAATTGTGGCAGTCGCGGGACTGGCCGACAGAAGTGGAACACAGTCTTTGGCGAATTACAAAATTATGGGAAAATACCGTTTATATATTGTGGTTATATAATGATATGAGTAAATTTAGAATTATTATTGATGTAATAAATTAATCAATTATTTTTACTATTCGATACAATAGAATGTTTTTACCATATATATAACAATATATACATATTACAAATAAAAATTAATAGTGTTTGAAAACAATAGTTAAAACGCAGGATGCGTAGAACACAGTGTTTGTAAACAATAGTTGAAACGCGTGCACACCATCTCGCTGTTTTCCCGTTTTACTCTCCGAGTCATCGCAGGCCGTATGCTCTCGCACGCAGGATGCGTAGGCGGCTCACGCGCATTTTCTCTCTCTCTCTCGCAGACTACAACGTGTGCACGCAATCGTAGTACACGCAATCGGAGTACACGCCGTCTCGCTGTTTTCCCGTTTTACTCCTCAAGTCATTGGAGCCCCGCAGGCGCAGGCTGTGTGCACTTTTTCTTTTTTTCCATTTTACTCCCCAAGTCAGATTTTTGTGAAACGATCCATAAGAAGTGTTCCACTTCAATTAACGTATTAGCCTCGTCCTGTTCTTCGTTTCGAGTCCTCTAATAATATTTCAAAAGCATTCAAATGATAAACCCTGTTCCACTGCAAGTAAATTCAAAGAATAACACTCAGATTTCGGAAAAAAACTTTATTGGCACAGACGTTGGGACCCGTCATCAAGTCTACGACTGTTTCTGGCCTGGCTACCGCAGTCTTCCTTTAAGTTAGCTGTTTACAAAAACTAATAGTTTTCGAATCGAGCTTGCGAGTTAACTTGGTGATGATTCAGTTGAAACACGGAAGATCGATTCTTAATCACCAGTCTTTCAGTAAAGGAAGTTTAAAAGGAATAATTAATAGGAAAAAATTTCGATTTGTAAAATAATGTCATGTGGTTACGGCAAAACATATATGCAGTCAATTTTTTTAAGATTATGAACGATATAGAGTTAAAAAATCTGTATATTACCACACAGTGAATTTTACGTGAAGCTTTAATTCCTAATGAATATTGTTTACGGGCATGTATTTCGCTAAATGCCAAACGGCAAAAAAAAAATGATCAGCAAACAAATAGTTATTATTGGCATGCGTTTAATAACCGCAAATAAATTCACCGAATTGCCCCAATCCCTATAACTGCAATGTGACTGGGAGAGAAAAAAGTATTTTATGAGTTGTACCGTATAATTCTGATACCTCGATAATTTTTCGTTTCCGGCGACGTGGTCAGCACGATGAGTTCATATCTACCGTCCTCTCAACCCCACCAGCTGTTAATTTCACTTTTTAACAAACTGAGTGCAATCCAATTACTTTCAAAGCGCCTCGAATTTCATTAAGTCAGTCAAGGCAATAAGTCATATTTCACTGGAGATAATGTACTTTGAAATTCTTCCAATTATTCAGTAGCGGGGATTAGTAGGATTAAAAATTTAATTCCATCGAAGATTGACCCAAATAGTACTCTCTTAACCCTCTTTCGCATAACTGGAATGGCTCGGCGGCGCCTTCTTTTTTTTTTGACGGTCGATAATAAACCGAAGGAAGGAAGAATAGCAAGAAATTATCCCGCGAAATTGGTTCTGATTCTCTGTGAGTTGGAAGCATTCCAACAGTGAGGCCCGGCTAGGTGATGCCTCGTGACACTCCGCCGCGGCGATCCCGTCGCGTTCCTTCCCCCCGGGGGGATGGCGGGGACAGTTTTAAGTTATGGCATATAAAGAAGAGAAGGATCGACCTTAATTGAGACTTAAATGACATAATTTAATCTCTCCCCTCGAAAAATATCACGTAATAGGACGAGTATTAAGGACCGTTTCCGTCGCTGGTATTAAAGGAAAGCCTGGTCGCGACAAAAGCAACACAGACACAAATTTGACTCAAGCGATGAGGCACGATTTTTTTTAAGAACGATTAAAAAAAAATAGGAAAATTACTTCTCATTGCTGCACGCACCTCGGATACAATAGAATTTCAGACACTCTCAACATGCCACCGCTTTTCCAAAGGATTTTGGAACGCTCTTTCGGGCATTGTAAGACGATGAGGACTGAAATTTCATAAACGTTTCCATGGATCATAAATAAATATTCACTGTTAGCCAAAATAAAACCGAAATTGCTAGAAATAGAATACTTAATTATTACAAAAATCCTATGATAAACGACTGAATTTAAAGAGCTCTGGAAGCTTATGTTAAAAATTCTTAAAATATGACAGTGTGTTCATAAATGAATATTCCCTTGAACAGCGCCCAAAATAAAACCGAAAGTGCTAGAATTTAAATGCTTATTATCCAAAAATTCATTAATTATTCCACATTAAAGAGCTCCCGACTCCGGCGCATATTGTACATCTGTCACGTCTTCATGTCCTCTTATTCCTTCCGCACCGCGGGTTTCATGAGTTTTCCCCTAAACCCATTCCCTACAGTCTTTGGTAGACCCAAAAATATACCTGACCCATCTTGTGGCTAATCGAGTGCTTTCCGTTGGATTGCCAATTCATCGACTCTCCACCGAATCTTCTCACACTATTCGTCGTGTATATCATTTGGCCATTATAACTATTCGCCTGCATCTCCAAATAATTTTACCCACTATTCCCACGTGCCTCGCATCCATAGGGAAGATTTTTTCTTTTTGCATGCTCCATTGAAGTCCTTTTATGTTTCAAAGCATGCAGAGGTTGCCAAAGTTTGTGTGCAAAGTGGAAAACAATAAACCTGTGTATTTAGAGGAAGATAAATATAATGGGAACACTGTCGATAAACTTGCAATAGGTGATTTATTTCATAATATGAAATTAGAGGAAAATTAAAATTTTATGATCTACATGTAGTAAACGAACAAACCTAAAAATAAAAAAATGTTATATTAATAGAACAAAAATTGACATTATTTACAAAGAATTCTAAGCTTTCCAATTGACATAACATGTTCAATTTATAAAAATAACTCATTTATTTTTTTATCACACTAGTATGGAGCATGAACAAACGAAAAATAATATATTTTCTAAGACTCATTTCATTCATTAACTCGTCCGATTATGAGAGACTAAATACACATATATAATGGTGAGATTAACGTTGACTATTTTAAAACAGGTAGTGGAATTCAATTTTCCAGAAAGCAGGCGATATAAATGAGCCCCGACCTGATTCGAATATTTCTTTTAGACAGCTACAGAGATCAAATTTTTTTGTTTAAAATTAGTATAAAGTAAATCATTGTACAGGAATTATTCTGTATACATAATTAATTTATATAGCGTAAATGTTCCGCGTACATATTTTAATAATGAATAGAAATTCGTCGAATGAATTCAGTTTGCTTGATAATTGCGAAAGGGTCATAACCGGCAACGTACTGGCTACAACGGGCCACAAAACACTCCAGAAATGTAATATGGCGCAGACCTCCACCATAAATAATGCATTCCAGATAGACAGAAAGATTTAGATTCCATAGTAAGGTCATATTTACCAAGGCAATGTGAATAAATTACACAATATTTATCTTGCAAATATATCCCACGACGTATTTTCCGCTTATATTTATCTATGGACATTAAAGAGACGTAATAAAATCTGCGATTATTTTAGGTAGATAGTTTAGTTGCATTTGATAATGTCTCTGAAAACCAATGACGAAGATATTATATTAATCTTAACCCCGAGTCCCCCTTTTTTTAAAAAAAGTGAAGAAAACTGAGAAAAGAAATGTCACGAGGCACATGAGAATGAGGTGTTCTTTTTTTATTTTTGAAACGGGAACAAGAGAATATCTGAATCCGAAAGACGACGACTACTCCACTGCAAACAGCGCGAGAATTTACCGTGAACACGGGAGGAAATACGTACTTCGCCGTTGGAGCCCTCGACGGAGCATCCCTTGAAAAAAAAAATGACGTACGGCCACGACACAAGAAACGGAAGAACGGAGGCCTTTCATACGTCCTTGCTAAAGAGGACGGTCCTGAGACGAAACCGCGCGTCGCACCCCGCCCCCATCTTTCTCTCTCTCTCTCTCCTTCTCCCTCCCGCCCTTATATTTTCACCTGGTGCCGAGCGGGTTGAAAGATCTCTTTCCGTCTTCCTCCTTTCAAATGGAGGAGGAGCGAAAGAATGAGGACTGAGGGAAAGAGGTTAAAGGGTTGGGGACAAATACGAGAAGCTTGTCCTCATTGTGCACATGCATTTTTCATAAATTGGAGGTCAACGATTTCATTCGTTTTCTTCAGGTCCGTCCTCACTCTTCCTTGTTCTTTAAAAAAAAATATAAAAAGAAAGGAGAGCCGGAATGCAATTGTTACAGGGAAACGAATAGGGACAGTGGCCACCGTTGCTTGCAAAGCCACGATGTCCAACAATGTCACCTGGGGTCACTTCCGGGCCGGGGCGGAATTTATTGTTTGTGCTGATTCCCTAGTACGTCACCCTGGTACCCTGTAATCCTCCGCAAGGGCGTGTGGCAGGGGGTGAGTGAGCCATCACCAACCATGCATTCCCACATGCACATATTAAATATAATACACATGCAGAGAAACAACTATCATGCAAATATTTCAATGACGAAGGAAAATACATGTCATGCGGGAACAAAATCGATTACTGTTGGATTTTAAAAACAACATGAAAGTATAATATACATATATATATACACTAGTTACTCTAACTATTATTTGTGAGCTTGTGCTCATATTTATTTTGGTCTCTAATTGTGCGTGGAAAAAATGACATTTAAATTCGACAGCCTATCTCTCTGAGTTCATGTACATGATATGATCTACCGTAGTATGTCGGGGCTTCTAATGTATATTTGACTTCTTCACTGAAGTGATCCTCCTGAAATCTGCGTAATAAATTTAACCTGTACTTCAACCTACGCTCAGCAAGTGGTTCCCAACTTTATTCCTCCAATAAGCTTGTTATACTGCTACGTTGGTCGTAACAACCCTTCACAAATCTAGCTGCTCTACGTTGCGCTCGATCTAACTCCAAAATGCAGGCGACCATTGAAGTGCGCCACCCTTATGATAACGCATTCAGCTACGCATACACACATATAATAAATACCCTCCGTCATTGGAGGGTTAATTCTGACGATAATTCTATCCAGGCAACCTCCTTTACCAAAAGGAATCCACCGTACCGACAAACATCCAAATCATTTCTATACGATCCGACAGGGACCTCAAACGGTAAAAAAAGTTTTTAAACCCAAAAGTCGGTTTAATAGATGAGGATAGAGCTCAGCTAGCCCAACATTTTGTGAAAATTCAAGCATCGAGGTAGGTGGGGCAGTTCCATTCATTGTGCTACTTGTGGTTTCCCAAGAATATATGGTACCCAGGAAATCACTCAGCTTGGGCTTAGCTGGAAGTGAATAGGGACGATACCGGGTCTTGAACTCCGGTCCCCCGTCAAGTAGTCAAGCGCTACACCAACTGCACTACCAGTGGCGTACCGCGGCAATGGTAAAGAAACAAAAAAAAACGCCGCTCGCATATAAGGTTTTCTAAACAAATCCAAACCTCTCGGTAAAAAGATACGTTTTATTCTTCCGTTCATTTTGACGAAAAATTAATTATTACATCATCTAATACAATAAAAATTCAGCTAGGTATTTATTGGGAAAATAACTCAAAATGGAGTGGGCGTGGTTTTTTAACAGATATTCAAAGTTCCTGCGAGAGGAATCTGACGCAAGCATAGAATAGTAATTCAGTTCCTCCTTGGTTAACCAAAGCCTTGCTTTGATAGTGATAACGAAAAACAATTTCGGCATTGGCAGGGAAACTAAGGTATTGTACTAAGTCCAAATTATAATTAAATTGTAGCTGAATATCATTTCGGATATAATAAGAGGAGCTAAAAGCGATAAACTGTGTTGGGAAATGGTTTTGAGGAATTGAGGTAAGGGAATAATTCAGATGTTTCTGATTATATTGCACACCAATATAGCAGGTTTTCAATCCTAAGATTCGTTTATAGTAGGCACAAAATCTATCCTAATACCTGGCAACCTCTTCATACCATCATTTTTAATTCTAAAAATCCCCCATTACTGCGTGTCTCATACTGCATTCATAGCCTACCTCTATGGTTCTAAACCTAAGATCCATTCGAGTTCTCACTAACTGAGATTCCTAAATATGTGTCTTTTTAGTATTCCTCTTATTATTGCCGTACTATGAACCAAGACTCTCTTTCGACGTCTCTTACGAATGCTTCGCCATTGGTTTTTCTCAGAAAAGAGCAAATCGATATAATGCTATTTCTCCGAAGTAGGACGGAAACTTGGTACCAGTGCCAGAGCAAGACTACCTTGACTGAGTTATATACTATAAAACCATTATTAAAGAAATTTGACGCTGAAGAAGAGTTTCTATCATTTCGGTTATATCAATGAATTATAAGAATGATGAATTAATACCTAAGCCTAGAATGTTCATCAACTGGTCAGTTGATTAACATTGATTAACTTCTGTTTTTTTAATGCAGGACCATGCATTTTAGAAAGAATATAAGGTTGACTATATAGGAATTTTCTTTATCATGTAATAGTATTTTCTGAATTGCATATTCCAATGATCACATGAGGGTCCGACGTTTATATATGTATGTATGTATATATATATATAGAAAACCAGTAATCACAATGAACTCTAAGATTTGAAAAATCGTAACGCAAATGCATTTTATCATACCGTATTTTGGTCATAATAATCTACGATAAAAATTTAAGTGGCATGTAATCTATATTTTGGGATATATGTCTATATTAAGTGTTTGTTTACGTCATTCAGCTGTTCACATAACTAGTGTTGTTCTGTGTGTTCGTCTATAGCCCTGATGAAGATTTATAAAAAAATCGAAACGTTGGCATGAAATGAATTGTTTCAACCTAATTTTGACCAAACCCTCTATAACTCAACTTTGATAACTATTGTGGTCGAAAACAATTCGAGATATCTATCTTGAATAATATATATATATATATATAAATGTTTAAATAATAAACTCAGAGTATGAAACATTGTAAATGGCAGAAATATTTATGAAGTTTTTCATGCATTAAAAAAAATTTTGTTTTCAAAATAATGAAAAAAGAAATAACTTTAAAGAGAGACGATTACGTTTTGAAAATATGATAATATGAGAAATAGATGAAAAGAGTATTTTTCTAATCAGTAAGGATGGATCCAGTTCCTCACCTGAGTCACATTCAGTTTTTACCTGGTATCCATTGTGCTTTGTATCCATATCCCACGACTTAATGACGACAGTATTGTCGCATATGCAAGTGGTGTCAAAACACATTATTACAATAGATTCGAGAATTAGGACTCAAGTCTAGGCGGTAATGCACATCTGCGCTATTTTTTGCTGCAATGGCTAGGAATTTAAAATGAAAGTTGGAGGTTAGACTTGGATTCTAGTTTAATTCAGAGTTCTGCGTTAGGCTTACCTGGAGAGCAATGTGAGAAGCAAAATGGAGTTTCCAAAAGCACTCAGAATTATGAAATACGCTCCAGCGTCATGTTAATTTCTCTGCTCGTCCTCTTTTACGGAAAATAATCTTTTCACAAATGTGTGATAAACGTCAGTTCATCAGGATTCGGCGCAACGCAACGTTTATTGTTCTATTCATCCAGTATTCATTCGCTTTGAATTCAGGATTTTGAATGGACGCATTTTTCGTCGTTTCCTCAATATAACTACAAATTTTTAATATTATAGCATTATTAAATAATAAAATATTAATCTGTGAAAATACTATAAGAGTAAAAATTTTGATTCGAATTCCATCTAAATAACACAAGTATTCGATGCCTACGAAGAATGAAATTCTGCACTAATATTTCCACAATTAATAAAATAACATAATCGTCTCTTTCCTAAGCACATAAAAACTGTGTAAACCCTTTTATTTAAAGCAATATTTAACCATAATAGCAAATAAACAAAGCATTTACCTCTCTCCCGAATAACGAACTGTTCGTGTTTATTATCAGGCGTAGTAGTTTAAATAAAAATAATACACGATAAGATAATTGTTATTGGACTTTCTGTCCTAAAAGATGCGTCAAATTATGGAGTGTGATTATTTTCTTAGAAATATTAAAAAAAAAAGAATCACAATGTATTTAAAGAAACTTATATGATGACAGGATTGTTATGTTACACACTGTAAAACCTTATAACATTACAAAAGTGAATTATGTCAACAATCTCCACACTAATTTTCTATTATATTATAAATTTAAATGTTCCATTACCGCTGGAAGGGTACCATTACTGCTGGAAAAGTACTTTTAGCCCAATATACTGAGGTCGCATTGATCTCATATTTCAGATTAATTGAGTTCTAAGGGCTTGAACATACGGACAATGCTGTTAGTTTTTTTACAATATAAGTGAATGTGATTATTTGAGCTCTTGTTTTTTAAAGCCATAAATGGAACACACTACTTATTACATTACCGAAAAGCCGGACATCAAAAAAAGTATCGGGAATATTATTTGACCCCATTTAACTTGGGAATTTGCACTCGGTTTACATTCCATTATTTTACAAATTAAATATATATCAGTAAGTTTATTTAAATAGACTTTAAAGCATATTTCATGCCAGAATAATGGAATTAAAGTATGAATTATTCTTCAAATATCGGTATCGGTTAAAACGGTGGCTTTAATGATTTTTTAATGTTATTTCAATATACAAATATAGTGGGTCTAGCGTACAATAAATGATGCAACTATCATTTAAAAAGTTTTTCAAGATCTCCAACCCCAATTATAATACTCAACAGTTTGATCGAAATAAATATTTTTCTAATTTAAAATAAGTGTTATAATTGTTTTTCAGGAGGATATTGGCGTTTATAATTAAATCCTTTTTTAAAAAGAACTGATTTAAAACCATAAATATGGAAATCGTACTTGGCTCAGCTGTGTGGAACTCCTTCATGATGCACAAGATAAATAAAACTTTGCACTTACCACAACCCTGATTATGATCTGATGATGTTTACTATGGAGACGAAACCGATCGTAAATAAGGAAAATAATTTTGTGGAACGTGCAAAGTTTTATTTACCTTGTGTACCATAAATTCTATTTTGAAAACCGAGCTTGGTAGAATGTGCTAACCCAGCACCGCAACTAAAATATCTTTTGTGATGAGAAGGATGAAAATTTCTTCTAATTCATGCATCAACTGTGACAAGATAGAGTATGAAAAACGCTCCGTGTTCGGTACATCTCATGAGAATGCACAAAGAGTCAATTTCATCTCATTACTCTTGATCTGATGGCACTCCAGACGCTCATCTTCAATCAGCGCACTCAATGCCCCGTCTGAGAAGAAAAAAGAACTCTATCTTTGATGCCCACGGAAGAATGGGAGTTAAATAAGCCCTCCTTATGAGATAAATGGACTCTGCTTCTTTTTGTCGTAAGAAACTTTGGCCTTTAAAATGGCCTTTAGCTACTACAAACTATTAATGTATGGAGAAGAGTCGGCATTAAAATACCTATAGAGAATGAAAAAATCGTTTATGTAAGATATATGAAAATTAAAGACTATGGAGCATAGAGAAAAATGAAATGTCGCAAATGAAAAAATCATATTGCGGCAATTTGGTAAGCAATCAAGGCATTAATTCGAGATAAAGTGACAAGGGAATGTGGCACACCACATAATAATCTAAATATTTATCTGAATCCATAAATTAATTGAGTAATGAATATTTTATATTAAATTTAATAAGACGGACTTTTGTTTCAAATTAATCTCGCATGACTGATTAAAGTTACACATAACCATTAACCAACCATAAATTTTTCTACTAAACTTCTGAGAGATAGTATGACCGCAAGTTTATAAAATTTGCAAAGCATAAATCCTCATTTAGGGCAAGGCAAAAATAACATTAATAAATAAACCGGTATCTCAGGGGAATGTGAAATACCCCGTCCAAGCTAAAATTCCTATCGCCGTGATGACGACTGAAATTCCCCATCTCATGGATATCTTATCTGAGAAAGATGGCGAAAAGTATTTTCCGTGAGATTGTTCCAATGGTGTCTACATAATACCCTGAAATCTGTCGCAAGGGCGTGTGGCAGTGGGTGAGTCTTCACGAAACATTCCTCATGCAAATATTAGAAAGTATTTACATGATAAGTGGCTGGAAACAAATGGAATTCACGTGGAAACATAAATACATGCAAACTATTCAATGCCCAAACACCATAAACCATTTTAGTACCAGCAGGCCGATCTATCGGCAACAGGGGCAACATGTACAAAATGTCCCATGGGCCGATCTATTTTTTGTTTAATGAATTTTTTCTTAAATTGTTTGGGGGATCAAAAATATAAATTAATATAAATTGTAACAATAAAGTTAACAAATTGATATATATATATATATATAAATTATACATATATATATATGCAAAATAAATAATATATACAATATAATATATATATATATATAATATAATATATATATATACAAAAAAACGCT
>WURS02052196.1:0-25711 GCA_011762765.2 Rhinocypha anisoptera | reverse complement strand
AGACGATGGCAGAGTACGCCATCGAAACGTCGGCTGCAAACGACCTGACCCGGTGGAAAACCCGAGAGGACTTCACTTAGCTAATAAGCCGGGAAAGTACAAAATCATTCACTATTAGGAGCACTTACTCTTGGTGCCAAGAAAACAATTTGTGATTAAAAAACCGAAACTTCTTAATGCTATTTTATTATGTGGAGGCACATCAGCACATTGATTTTATTAAGTGAATTGAATAATGAATATCAAATTGGAAATGCTAATTATCACTGTGCTTTGTTATTTACCAAATGGTTTGTTATTTGTTGATAATTTATGAGTAACAAGGAGTCTTGACAACCAATTAGGATTGTTGGTTGTTGATTGGAGGAGTCAATGTGAGTGATGCACTGCCATACTTAAGGCAAGTTGAGTTTTACTTTGTGTGTGCAATTCACTACACCACATTATAAAACTAGTAAATGTAGCTTCCATTTAGCAAAACAGATGAAATATAAATAGGGGGCATTCATTAAATTGGAGGATCATACTGTTGCTCCAGTAAGGATAACAAATGCCCAAATCATAGATGCCAATTTTTTTCCAGCACGTTGCTAAAGTTACCCAGAAAATTAACTAAACTCAAAAAAAAATCTCTAAAAAAGTAGTTGGAAATTAAAAGTGGTTAATATTTCAAAATGAGTTTATATATACTACAGACATATATTCATGTCTTTGTTTTTGTGAAAATAATAATAGTTTAAACATTTCATAAATAAAATATTGAATGAAGGGTAATCTACCTGTTAAGGTAGGCTTGTTTACTCTCAGGTTAGACCTACCCCACTAAATCATAACTTAATCGTTTTTTAAGCATGTATACTTCCCAGCACCTATCATTCTATCCCTATTATCATTAGGGGTTAGGTGGAAGAAGGGATTATTTAGTCTCAATCTCACGCCAATAAAGACTTTTATTATTATTCCATCCAAAATCCCTACCCCTGCATCACTTACCCAACATTCTACCTTCCATTACACAACCTTCATTTCCTCCAAGTGCCGATGAATAAAATATATTATAACTTTTTGGAGCATTATTATAAAATATCTGCCCCATGCAAGCAGCCCATCATTAAAAATTAACAATCATACACTCCAACGTTCTTCAACAGTCAAACTCTCGGGGGTAAGACTTATTGAGGATCCCAATTGAACCACTCACACCTATCACCTTTCCAAGAAACTCTTTTGATGATATATACGGTATGTGTATGACCCTCTGAATTTCATTAAATATTAATATATTTCTAATGTTTTACAATCAAGCTGCTCTCCATTACATTTTGCCTCCACTCAATAAAGTCTATGTGCCCTTTCTCCAGGTTTAATCCAAGTTGGCCAGTCTGTCTGCCGTCACCTCCAATCCCTCCACCAACAACCTCCTCTCTTCCATTCATTCATACCCCATCCCCTCCCTGATGTCATGCTCAGAGTGCCACCAAGTTCTGCAATGCCTATACCTACTCGGTTATTTCTTTAATTTCATTCTAAAATACAAAACAAATGACTGCTATCTAAAAATTTTTATGAGGTGCTTAACTGAGGTGCGTTTTCTTTTCAGCTCCAACTTCATAGCAATGGCCTGGACAACCTCTTTAAAACTATTCCTCAAGAAATATTGCCTGCAGATTATGGTGGAAAGGAAAAACCTACGGCAGAACTTCATGGTAACTTTTTGTTGATTTGTGAGATTGACATTCAATAGAATGTGTATTCTCTTTCTTTCATCTAAGTTTTAGTTTTAATCCCTAAGTTTTTAACTTAATTTAAAGTCTTAAACCTAAAGATTCATGCTTTTGGCAAACACTTTGTAGAATTTTCCATGATGGGATAGAGAATGAACAACCTTTGTAAATTCCACTTAAAAAATATTACACAACCATGGTTTCCACCCTTTGTATCATCATCCACAGGTCACACAAAGTGTCAAAACCATGGCCGTATAACAAATTTTAAGTGGAATTTTCAAAGGTCGTCCATTCTTTATCCCACCTTAAACCTTAAATTTCTAGTCTAGTCCTAGCTTGGTCAAATTAATTTTTCACAAATCATTCGTATTTCAAATCCTAATCATCATAGGCTCTACTCAATTGAATTAACAGTTATGGTATTTTCATTCGTATGCATCATGCCAGGTAGGTTTACAGGCTCCATTAACTATGCTGATTTTGATAGCTATGAATATTTTGATAGATGTAAAACAACTAAAAGCAAACAATGATGAGTAGGAGTTTGGCTCACAATATGTTCAATTATATATTTAAGGTAAGAGCCTATTTCTTTCTCCAGTGTCTTGGCTACATATGCTACCTTTAAAACCATACAATTATGGTATAATTAACAATGATCACATACAGATATATTCTTGTAGTACAAATGTTATAATCACCTGCTACACCATTCTGGCAGACAGTACACAGAATATGGCATATTATGGTTAATTCATATGATGAATGCCTGTCTCTCCAACTACATTTCAATCTATATATTTGTCAACCTATTTGCATGGTGCTACTCGAAAGGATAATGAGTTATCTTTGATGTTTAACTTCCTACTATATAGACTAAGAAAATATGAACAGTAGTCATCATATGTAAAGGACTGGCATCCCTCTACATGATCTCTTATAGCACAGGATGTGGCATTATAACTTCATTTTCCCATTAAAATCAATGGAGGAAAAAGGAAGTTATAGTGCCACACTATGTAGAAAGCTCTGGTTAAGTTCAGGGCACCAAAAGATCAGTAATTCAAAATAATGATTTTTTCTTAACAGCCACCAAATATAAGAATATTTTTCACGATTTTTCCCTCTTTCAGCATCTGTTATTAAAATTATTTTTCCATATGGAGCTGCAATAAACAAATGAATACACAGCTAAAATATCAAAAGGCTTATCAAATGAATCATACTTAGGTGAAAGCTTTCATTAGGGTAACCAAGATATTTTATTTTATTCCATCGGGTAAAATGATTTGAAACAAGCGACTAATCACCCGACGAAAATGCATAACAATGTAAGCAGAAACAAAAGCATACTACGTGGAAATTGAGTTGCGTTTGAGTCTCCAACTCTAAAATTACGAAGGTTTTCCACCAGATTGCCCTTAAAGTCCTTATAAAAACAGACACATGCACTTACAGACTCTTTATCTTGGTTGTATCAAAAATCACTTAACATTTTTATGCAAGAAAAATTAAATTTACTTTGTGGTTTCACAGGAAATGCAAAGTAATTGGATCGTTTTCCTGTGGAAACACCATGTAATTTTAATTTTTCTTGCATTATGGAATTCCTCAAAGTCTCGGGCTCAACTACTACTCGTATTAACATTTTTCATGAATGGAAAATTATGTGGTAAAGGGGTCATCATTATGTTGTGCTCTGAAATGAATGTTGCCTGAAAATATTTATACAAATTTCAACATGTTTACTGTCTTGGAAAAGGAAATCCCAACTTCACAGTTGTGGGATACAATTACACTCAACGGATCAATTGAAACACTTCGCTGTTGCTTTAAAGTGAGACAAAAGATGAGGAAATCTGGTTCATTATGTATGTAGAAAAGCATTGAAGACACAAACTTGGTTTCATTGAGTGAAAAGTGGAGTATTGAAAGAATTACAGTGGTACCTTGGTTAACAACGGTCTAAGTTAACGACATACATAGATAACGTAGATATCCAGTGAACAGAAAATGTCTTGGGTAGCGACACAGGCTTTGGCTTACGACGCCTCATTGATTGGCGGTGAATTTCAATGAAACATGACCCCCTGATCAGGAAAATAACCAATTATAGGTAAAGACAGTCAATAGTTTGTAGAAAATCACATTTAAACTTTGTAAGATATTTGTACCTTCAAAGCTGCGAGGAGCTCCTTTTTTCCCGCCTCAGAAAAATTTTCATTTTCCACCTGATGATAGAATATTATATACATCGCTCGTGTGTAATAATTTTACATTTTACTTATTTATTTCCAGGCTGGTACCATTTTTGTCCGAATATAGTGTGTTATTTTCTTCACCAATGTCTAACTTGGAAATTCATATCTGATATGCATTATGGTCGTGGGGAGGAGCAGTAAAGAAACTAATCGATTAACATTATTATACTTGTGGGAAATATTTGTGGTTACCTTTAATGAGTGTTTTGGTTAATGATGATAATCCTGGAACAGATTGCCGTCGTTAACCAAGGCACCACTGCACTATCAAGATGATGATGGAAGTGTCGGGTGAAATGTTGAGGAAGTTGAACTGAAGAAGAATCAGATATGCATGATATGTGTCACCTTTAAGAAACATTCCCACTTTAATCACAATGATCAAATTTAATTATAAGGAGTGTCAATAATCTTTTCCTTTCATTCCAGTTGATTACAAAGAGCTCATGGAAAAGAAATACGTGGACTGGCTGAAGGAGGAAGAGGGGCATCTGAGAACAAACGAAGACCTGAGAATCGGTTCAAAGTCAGCACAAAGTGAACTCTTTGGAATGGAAGGATCATTTAGGAAACTGACAATTGATTGAATAACGACGAGCCTCTTGATTTCCAAACTCCATAGAAAAATGAAACATGGCTGTAAAGATTTTTTCTGTGAATAGATTCGCCATAATGGCAACTTATTTATGAACTCTTGTTATCAACAATGGGCTACTCTCTCTATTGTTATACTTTATCTTGGCATTTTAATGACACTTTTATATTTTAATTTTACAAGTTTTCCATGCACATTTATAAAGCTTGTCCTTCTCATTGGCTCTTATTTTTATTCTCTCTAGAATAAAATGCAATCGCCAGTTTCCAGAGCTCCTACTTGTGAGTTACTTATTACCAAGTATCAACTCTGAAAATTGGTGTTGCATGCACATTGCCACAGTGATATCACACGCACATTTTATGCTTGGATTAAATGAATCATCACTTAATGTTTCTTGGTTATAATTGCCACAGGCAAAACATGTATTCAGTATTGACTCAGAATCTATACTACCTACATGTCTTATTTCATCTTGCACCTTTATCCCATACCTCTATTCTCTTCCTACCAACCAACTTGTTACTCTTTCCAATGTTCTACCCTCCCTTGCCATAGCAGATGAGTTAAAGATTTAAGGCTGTCAGTTGCGTGACTTAGATTAGAGCTAGGTGAACGACAAAATGATAGTGTGTCTAAAATCAATAATGAATTCCCTTTGGTTCCTTTTGTAACCGGTGGTACTTGGTAAAATCACCAGATTCAATCATAATAACCTACTCTAGCATGAGTATGTATATTAATATATACTTCAGTATTTTTGTAATGGGCTCTTAAAATACAAACAGAGTGACTATGAAAAATAAAACAAGAGAATGTAATTTGCGAACATAGAATTTCACTGATGTCTCATAATTAACCTTTGTACAAAATTTTATGCCCATCAGGATCCAAATATGTTCAAGAGCAATGTAACTAACTTAAATTGAGAGTGATGACAACATTTGCAAGGATATTTATTGGCATGAAAATGGTGACGAAAAAGAATAAATTTCCCAAACTACAACTTTAAATCATGCCTCCTTTTATTTTGTAACCTTTTGTATGCTCAAAGTAGACACTTCCTGTTTATACATACCCCTGAGAACATTTTGTAATGCAATGAAAAAAAATGAGTCATTGGGTGAGAGTCAGAGGTGGCAGCGGAAACATGAACAAGTTTTCTCTGCCTCAGCTCTCACCCGATGAATGAGTCATGTTTCATCAATCTACAAGAAAACTTAGAAGAGCAAACTGCCAACCAAAGTGGACGCTGACGGAGTGAAAATTCTTCGATAAACAGTCTAAGGGAGAAGATGATGGACCACAGAAATCAAAATCATTAGCTTAGCATTAATTCTCGTTTGGTAGGCAAAAACTTAATTCACCAAAGAAGACTTAAATGTAAACTAAAGCTGACAAAGGCCACTTTGTATAGTAAAATTTGGACAAGTCTGCATGCACACTAAAAAGCTATGATTTTTATCTCCACCATCAAGATTTCCAATCTATATTACGACCCCACTCCACATCACCAATCTAGTGTCAAGAAAGCCATCTCAAAGTCCCACACCTTGGCAAGAAGAGAAAAGTATTCATCGATCAATATCAATCCCCTGCCACAAAAAAATGTACAGCTTGCCAAAAATCCAACATCCCAATCCGGCCCATAGTTTTAAGTCTTTTGTCTACAATCAATGAATTGAATAAAACCTAAATTCCATATTCCCAAATTGAACATCTTACTCCCCCCCCAAGTAACCCATCAGAAATTCAATAGAACTTGAAAAAAAAGTGAATATGGTTATACTAGAGCCAAACTTGAAGGTGTTGTCATTTGACATCACCAATATTGAAGAAACAGAAGAAGACACTGAAATTTCACAAATCAAATATTAATTGACAATTATCAAATATAAACTGATGATGCCAAGTCACAATGAAACCCGGATCATGAGAATAAAATACAGTGAATCTTGTCTCAAGCAGAACCTGTACTGAGCGGAAACCGGTTTTAACTGGAAAAATGTCATGGTCCCCACAGGTTCCACTTAATGAAAGTTTCATTGCAATTGATTGGTGAAATTGCAGTGTTTTCTTCTGTTTCTTCAGGATGAAAGAATTTCACAGTGTTAAGCCTAAAACCATCTCTGATCATCAATCTTTTCACAAACATTCAAGCAAGGCCTAAATTACAAGAATCAGTACAAGCAATGGAAGAACTACTAATCAGTTTAAAGTAAGACTATGTTTTTACACAAAAACTATTGTCTCAATGATGTTTTGAAACCCAACATTTCTGTTCAACAGTGACTTCTATGTTACTGCAAGAAGGCCTAACGATGGGATCTCCACTTTTACCCTTACTTGCAGAAATATTCATGGAACAATTTGAAAAGAATCTATTGTAATCATAATTCCAATTTAAGTTCAATCATTGCATGCTGGTTTAGATATGTTGATATATGGAAGGGCACTTTGAGACAGCTTGATGAGTTCCCATCTTTCATAAGTTCCTTACACCAAAGAACTTTAGATCAATCACTACTTAAAACTTTCTAGACCTTGTCAAAAAAATTTCAGATAACACATTCTGCTATTCCATTTACAGGAAACCTCCATTCACTAATAACTTAACCTCTCAGCTGCAACAGCCTCGTTCTTTCACAATGGCTGTATGCATGGGAAGGGTGGCCGTGGGGCACTCTTCCCTTCTATTTCAGACAAAGGTTTATTGACCCTCTTTAGTGCCACCTAATTTTGGTGGCACTAGCAAAAAGTGCCAGAGTGAATTTGAGAGTTTTGCAGCACCTTTAAAAAAAAAATAATATGAAGTTACTTTTTTAGATATAAATGTAATTTTTTTCAATTTAACTAATAATGAATCAGTTGTTTATAATATTCTTACGCATTCCAGAAAGAATAAATGTAATTATTACAACAAAAATAGTTTGAAAAATAATTTTTTACAAAATAAATTATAGTTTTTCTGACCAAAAAGTAATACATTATTTGTCACATGCATCAATAAAGCTACATTAAACATATAAATAAATTCATTTGGAAGCTCCATCCAAAAAATTATAAATAAATAACATATATTTAAGGAATTACATAAATTTTAGTTGACCTCTGCACATTCAATTTCTAGTCTTTCGAACTTCTACCATTATACTTCTCATCTAACACCTATTGTATGTTGAACTATGCAAATGCCGTGGATGTCTTTCTCGCATTTTATGCTCTCAGTTCGGCACTTAGACCTCTTTTGACCATGCTTACCACTAAAAACTATGCAATTTTTTTTCTCTCCTGCCTGGAAGTTGCCTCAGTCCAATTTTTAACCCACTAATCGATTAGCTTGCAAGTATAGTTACATCACTCTGTTTTCCCAAGCCATTCAGACTCCATCTCGACTCGATGATGCTAAATCTGTATTGAAGCCTAGTCATTTGTTTTGCTGGACTATTCTCTTGGTAGATTATATATTAATTGAGAACCATAGTGCAATCACACAAAAAACAACTTTCTTACAAAACTTTATTGTACGCCTTTCATCTAAGTAAGAGTAAACCATCATGTCCGAGGTGTCAATGCCACCCATGTACTTAATGTACAGATATATTATTTGTGGTCTCACTATTATCTCAGTTTTGCCATATCTATTCTTTCTTAGTGACGTATTTTGTGGAAAGCAGCAACACAGGATTTCTCTGTGATTTTTTTCTCTTTGTCCGAAGAAAAGAATTTCACTCTTTCTATACCTAATATTTCTATTCCCCTACTTTACATTTTTTTCAATCTTTGGGGAATGTTCTTTCTATTCCTTTTCAATATTCCTTTCAAAAATGTCTGCTTTTTAAAAAGTTCACGAGCCAAGTCAACACTTGGCGATAACAGATAACTGACCAAATCATCATCTACGTATGTTATTCTATGTAAGTAGTTTTGGTTGCCATTTTAGGAGATACAAATCTCAAAATATACCTTCTGAACTACACGTTTAAAAGTAATCCCCTCTGTCAGAATTGATGACGGTATGAAGTCTCGGATGGATAGCACGACGGAGCAAAACTTTTACATTGAAATTCCTTGTCGTCGCATCATTAATGTGGTCAATTTTGTTAATGTATCATAAACTTCAGGAGTGTTAGGTTCCTTTGTAGAAATTCACGCTAGTAAACCACACCGAAAATAAAAAAATGATCATGTTTCAAATGTCTTACTTACATAGACTTGGTTATGCGACGCATCAAAAATTGAACAATTTTCATGCCTTTTAAAATCATTCATAAACACACGTACAAGAAAAACAATCCATTCAAAATAAAATAGAAAATACACTCTTTCTAATAATGCCAAAACTATTTACCAATCATTAAAAATGTTCTAGTATTACGATTTTAACTATGGTCTACGCTTGAGCCAATATATTGGCTCGTGGTACTTTTCGTCGGAGTAGCGAAAGCGTTATATCGGCCCGTGGCACTAAGAGGGTTAAGGTATTTAGTCTGCGACCTTTATTTTCTGTGAGATGGAAAATCTACGGGACAAAGTCACTATGGTGTTCCTGTTCGATGAGATGTTTGGAAAGGAGTCGTAAGACATGAATATATATTTGTGTGGTATTACAATTGTTTCTCATTTCAATATGTTGTGGCCCATGTTAGAGATTACAAGATTTGGTCACGGTGTAGCACAAGAAGAAATTTCTACATTCAACACAGGGCAACAGAGGTAATGTAAATACTGCATTTCCAGATCTCTAGGAGACTTTTCTCACTTGAAATCTTCACTCAGCATGAATCTTACGAGGTGAAATTTTTCAATTTTGAATTGTAACAATCAACTTTTTTGTTGTCATTCTCATAGGCATTTATTTTTTTCTAAAATCTTGAAAAATTATGGGACATCCTATGGTTTTGGAAGTACTTATGTACAGTACATTATATTAAGTTCACATCGACACAAGGCACATACTAAGTTAACTAGGGAAAAATGTGTTTAATCCAAATTCATTCATTTAAACTTAAAGATCCTTCCTCAGATTGATGTCTCTGAAAAAGAGTAATCCTAAAAATCTTAAATGGAAATACACTTGAGCATTATAAACACCAAATTTTTTCGATTAATGAGATGTGTAAAACCAATGTCACAGGAATGTACAGACAATGCAACTGCAGCAACGTAAAGCTTATCAGTTGTTTCATTAATCGTACAAAAAATAATCAAGTTAAAGCTCATATAGTGACTGATTATAGACTAACAGAATCTATGAACTGAAAAAACTTTCTAAAGCTATATTTTTTCTTATTACCAGATTTTTTTGTCATTACCCGTCTTCACTTTCCAATTTGTTGTCTTTCCTAAAGAAATGATGTTTGCTACACTTTTTATCACGTTTTTTTTAACTCTCTTTCTTGTCTGTTTATCCGTTTTGAGTAAAAATTGGGAATCGATGTTAAGCTAACTTCTCTATGAGCTATAGATTTTGAACTTTAAATATAACTCAGAACTGGATGACAATGCAATCGCATCCAATAATTCATATGAACACACGCATGTATGTATTAAGACACACATACTTATTTCTGCGAGAGGTGGAAGGCAGTGGCCAGAGGGGGGGTTTTGCAGTACTAAAAAACATTGAATTCCTCGTCATCCTGATGTTACGTTGGCTCTGTTATAGTGGGTAGGATTATCATCCTGCAGTTGTGGGTTCGGTCCTCGCAAGGGTCAATTTTTTTTTTTTGCAGCAACCAATCATGAATTTTTAAGGGCTATCGAGGGATCATTGAAAAAGTTTAATATACTTTTATTTCCGATACCTCCTCTGGCATCACTAGAAGAAAATCGTATTCCTGCAGCGGAAACCTCCGAGGGAGAAAAATTTAAAAGTGTGAGATCCCGGCACGCCCTCCACCCATGTGGTCCTTCTCTCACCATGCGGCGGGGGGCATCGGGCGGCTCCGACAATGTAACTGCGATGACTACATTGTGGCCAAGGAGTGTGAATGGGGGAGAGGAGGAGGGCGGAGGACAAGCGGCAGTTGGGTTTGGATCTTGAAAGCGCGAATAATTCAGTGTTTTCTGAGAACTATTCTTTGGTCATTTTTCCCACTGTTACAGGCTTTTCCTTTGACGGACCTGGCTGATGGAAACTCTGCGTTACATAAATAAAATTATTTTAAAACGTTTTAAAGCGAACTAAAAAGTATGAAATAGTTATATTAATAAAAAAAATCATATTTTTAAAACGGACTAAAAATTATGAAACAATTTCTCTTATCCTCTTGCAGATTTATAGACCCATGCAGATTGTCCGGGACATTTAGGATTGTGAATTTTAATAGTTTGAAAAATAAATTTAAAATAAAAAAAAAGGGTTGCATGCAATTGATATTACTAGGGAGTGTTGGGGGTTGCTTCCGTTAAGAAAATGCACGCATAGACTTGGGTGAATTTTAAATGCACACATATTTAGTCATCAATTATCTATAGTATGCATAGTTTTTTGTTTTAAATTTATCAAAACTATTAAAACTCAGTCAAATTTTCAGGATAATCTGTATGAGGGAAAGAGAAATTATTTCATACCTTTTAGTCAGTTTCAAAGTGTTTTTCATTTTTTTTATTTATATAATTTTTCATTTATTTAAAAACTATTTTAAATTCACAATTTTTCAGGACAATCTGTATGGGTTTATAAATCTGTAAGAGGATGAGAGAAATTATTTCATACTTCTTAGTGATTTTTTAAATTTTATATAATTATTACTCTTATATTCGACTTTTATTAATCTGACCCCCAAGGTGAGAGAGTGCCGATGCATTGTTGTGATGTACGTGCCACCCCCTAGTTCTCCCCCCTCAATTGGGACCACTTGCACATTTTTGTCCCACAAGCAGGGGCAGTCTGCCAGGCCACCGGATAATTACTACCAGTGAATAATATTTTCTGAATTTACTTCATCCACATAATATAGTTTCATTTTTCGACATTTGTCAATTGTTCAAGTTCAGTTACTTACCTTCGCCTTAAAAGCCCTAATAATCACAAATGTCCACATGTAAAAATAATTTTGTAAAGTTCTACTAAAATAGTGGTGATGTAAGTATCTCAAGTATTGTTCACAACTCCCAAGGAGTCAGCATTGATTACAGATTGCAAACCATCATTGAGGCCATTGTTCATCTAATCTTCAAATGATTAGGCTAATTTCACACTCTCTACAGCTTGAATCTGCCAATGAAACTAAAAGCTATAAATAATGGATAAAAAGAGGTAATGAAGTACTAATGATTCAAATACCATGCATAAACAAAGAGAAATATACATCAAATTCATTGAACTGATAACGCATTGTGATTTGCATCTGAAATCAATAGGATCTTGTGAGAAAAGATCAAAGATCATATTGTATCACATCATTAACCAGTAATAACAAAAACACTAGTATACTATAGGAATACATTTCAGTTTTGAGGACATAGACAAGAGTTTTAAGACGTGAAATGAGCACATGCATTAAATGAATGTTAAAAAAAGACAGGAAAAGGAAAAAAGACGCGAGACAACAATTTAATTTAGTTTTTTACACCCCGTTTAAATTTAGGTGTAGTTATTGAATAATGATTGATTGGAATAATTCTGAAGAGAAGTAGGGGCATTGTTTGAAGTTCCTCTTGGGTATAATATCTACCCTGAGAAATCGAATCAGATGTGAGAACAAATTTTTCTTTGCCAAAAGAGTTGTCCAAACTGGTATTCAGCAGCAGGGTACTTGACCTTGATAGGCTGCTTGCCATTCAATAGAACATTGATCAACTACAAAGAGGCATAAAAATAAGCATGATCATACATTAAATGTGTGCTGAGTGCTGATGAATGAAATGTAGCCAAGCATTGACAACATAAAGCGATGGTTTTTTAATATAACTATTGTATTTTTTAAAAAAAACCATCGCTTTATCATGGAATTCCACAAAATGACGGTCTACACAGTGACACTAACATGCCTAATCCCTGTGAGTAGGGATAATACAATAAAAAATTCCTAACTAATGATATCATCATGTTGAGCATCAAGCAATGTAATCAAGTGACCCTACTACACAAACTATTGCTTCTCTGGTACACAGGTCCACTTAGCCAGGGCCTCTTTGTAGGCAACACTTGCTTCCACTCGCACCCCCCTCACATGTCTTATCATAGAAACAGAAGAGGCAAATTTCCTTGATAAATATTTATGATTATTCCAGACCAAATATTCATCTATCAATAATCCCAAGAAAATTTGTATAATGGCTTATTTGCATAATTAAATTGTTTGATCATAAAGGTGGGCTTTGAGCTGGGGAAGATTAAGAGAATTAAGTAGAATTGTTATGTCTTTAAGTGACTAATTAATGATCGTTATCATAGCAGTCAGACATTTGTTTAATGGAGTATTAGTAGTTCTGATAAATAATAGAATTACACTTGAGTTATCATAAGCTAAGTGAGTGGGTCAAGTATCAGATCCTTCGTGAAAATAGTAATGGTTCCTAAATTGATACTTTTGGCACTCCCATCTTTAAGTAGTTGGGGCAGGCAGTTACCAGACTTATGTTGAAAAATAAATATTTCAGAAAAAATGTCTTTTATCTTTGTTGGGTCAGAAACTTTTCAGACCACACTTGTGTATCAAATAAAAAAAGGCTTTTTTTGTTGGAAGAGAGTATTTGTTAGTTTACACTTTTAAATATATAGAAATACCAATTTTTTAATGTCATTTTTTTTATTAATCTCCAAAAGCTTAGGATGTTAAATATTCACATTTTTGCTCTTAAATAGTTTCATAAAAATTATTTACTAAACAAAAAATCAGTTCAATAGATAGGGCCACTTTTTGCACATACACCTAGGGCAGATCTGTCAATAGCAGGTACTAAAGGGGTTAACATAGCATTAACAAATTTGATGAACTATGTATAATCAGCACATTTCTTCCTCACAATGAAACAAAGGGCTGGAGAAAAACGCTGGAAACTTTAATAGGAGAGGAGAGTTACAATTTGAATTAGGAAGTGCAATAATACACCAGATTATGGGAAGCAAGACACCACAGAAACCTAAAATCCAAAACAAATACTCTCTTCAAAATTATTGCTGCCATGTTTTTTTGTATAAGATGATTTGTAATTTCATTTACTTGCAATCTCATTACTAGAAGTTCTTCATACTTCCACTTCAAAAACATTATTCTTAGTTTCATGTTTTTTTTAGATATTCAATGGTACTAAAATCTATTCTATAATGCTTCGCAAAGCCTTTTATAACAAACCCCCAATTTGTTGATCTAACATTTAAATATATATATTATACATACATATATATATCACACCACACAAAGGCCAATGGACCTGTGGATAGCAAGCGCTAAAGGGTGAACCCCATTCAATTTACTTTACCATCACTTGTCTAATAACAGTTTTTCTTCTTTTAGATATTTGCCGGCAGCATCAATGGAGAGATAAAGTTCTGGAGAACTCCATAGATTACACCATAGATCTTGAAGACTTGAATTGAGATGTCTAACATGGATTAATGAAAACACTGTTGCCTTTGATACAATTTGTTCACATTGTTGTGTGTAGGTAATTTTTTTGTTCCTGAATTTAAAATTTTGTTTTTGACAATTTTGGATCAATGAAAACTGTTGCCTTTGACACAATTGATTCACATTCTGTTGAGACGTATGCAGGTCATTTCTAACTTCCCGACATTTAATATTTTGTTTTAGAGCATTTTTTGCACAAACATTTCCATCTGGGAAAACTTCTACTGCTGACCTCTTGATAAATCAGTTCAAAGTTCTTTGGACCTTTTTGTAAATATTTTTGTAAGCTACAAAGAAAGTTCCTCCAACTACTTGGCTTCTTTTTTTGATTTTCTTACAAATCTTGAATCATGATGTTTACAAAAACCCCTTAAGAATCTGCACTGGACATTATATTCACTTTTGCTTCACAGCTGAAAAGTGTCAGCAATCAACATATATCCCATTCCTGCATAAAAGTCAATTAGAATTAACAGACTAATTATGAACCTCCTTAAAAAGTTTTATAAGTCAATTTAAAATAATAAAGTAGATCTATTATTAAAAGTATTTAATAGTTTCATATTTTAACCCTTTAGCAATTATTGTGCATGTAGGATGGGTATTTTACAATGCAATAAGCCTAATGCCATGTAGGAATGATACTTTAAATGGGACTTTTAGTACAAAAAACATTCCCACTCACAAACCATGACCCAGTGACCACACCTTTTTGCACCCCTAGGCAGGACTGATGACCCATTAATGGCAATCATACAACAGCAACAAGAGTCCCAAGGGGTATGTTATTCCAGTGGCTTTGCATAAGGACGAGTCCCATTGTTGAACAGACAAAAGTTCATAAAACTTATAATTTCTTGGATATCACAATGAAACTAAGTAACAATCACATATTCAAAACATGGAGGACTCTGCTGACTCCTGCACTCTCAGAAGACCGCTGCTATTTATGAGATTGTAATAAAAATCCCACTAACAAAGTTGAATCATTATAAATAATTGCAAATAATGGCTTCACTGGGACACTCATTGATAACATCTTAAACAAATCCCTCTGAAAATTAGCCGTTTTCATGACTTCAACTCTGCCAGAATATATAAAACTAGAAAACAGCACAGGCTACCATGTTTAGGAGGTAGGATTCCCATGGAATGGTGAATTAGGCAACACATGGGAATTTAGAGTAACAGCTATTTTTGATATTAAAATTACACAAAAATAGCATATACTCTAAATGCTCAAAAGCTGCCAATCTCTTTGAGGTGACCTGGATCATCTTGTGAGCATGGTTGCCAGGATAATTCGAATCTGCCTCATGCCACTTCACAAATTCCAATGCCACCCATGCAGTGGACTCATCAGACTCCTGTAAATCAATCTTAATCTGAAAGAACAAAAATCAATAAAGAAGAATTTAATAATTAGAGTGTCCACCCTCCACTTACCAGGAGTTTATTTTTACAGACCTATGTCCAAACTTGCCATGATAGTTGCACTTAAGGTTCTTTGTCATTGACCCGTGTCATAGTGCCATTCAGAATGCACCAGTTTGCTCTATTAAATCACCACACCCACCAATAATAATAATTGCTCTTCTGAACCACCAAACTGCTAAATTTCATAATTTTTCTCAGCAGCAGAAGTTACACATTTCCAAGTGACAAGGAAATACTTTCCAGTGAGTCTGACTATAGAACTATTATGTAAATAGAATGATGGAACTATATTGAGCTTAATGCAGAAATTGAAATTTTCTTTACAGTTTTGCATTTTGGTAAAGAGCAATGTTTTGTGTGAGAGGCCACTGGTTTATTTAGGCAATATATATTGCGTGTTGGTTTTGTGCCTCGAGGCATTGAAACATCTGTCCAATGCTGAAGATATTTGTTACTTGACAAATAGTTAATTCGTATTAATGAGATAGAAACTTATGCTGGGGGCACCTTATTGACTAGTGGCAGGCAGGGAGGGCAGAGGATTGTTTGAGATATCGGCAGCCAATCCACTGGCTATGCCTAGCTAACTGCTATGGTCTCCCTTTCCAGACGGCTATTTGTGACTCAACTGGGACCAAATATGCATGGAGAAGCAGGGCTGTTGAGGGGGTTATGTGGTTGTTCATGGTTTGTTTGATGATGACCACCTCACCATAACAAAGATCTTGCCCGTCACCAGTTGAGGCACTTGCTGTAACAAATGCTGAATTAATTCAAAAATGTCATCATGAGATGTGCATTTTATTACAACATGTGATGTGATGGTTCTCCATTCCTGGATCTTGAAACACTGCAACTAGCAGCTATGATAGCTAGTGGCACAGGAAAGTTGGATTTTACCAATGTCTTAAGGCTAGAAATGAACCAACAATTACTGATAATACAATTATTGGCTCCACTTCCTGCCTTAATTCATCAGCCTAAAAGCAGTTATCAGTAAATACCTGCCATAAAACCTATATGGACTATTTTCCCAATTATTTATAACATCAGTAGGATTTTCATGACCAAATATGAAGATACCAGAGCTATAATTTCATTTTGGTGAAACAATCACTTGGGCAAATTTCAAAGGTAGTTTTCCAGTGACAGATGAAGACTTGTGAGAGTACAAATAAGAACCGGTTTCTAACTTGGGTAAATTAATATTGCAATAATAAAAAATTGTTGTATTTTGTTTAAATTATCACACCTGCATGCCAACCATGGCACTGATGACTAACCTCTTAAATGCATAATACAATACAAGAATTCACATTAGTGTTATTTTTAAAGCAATGATTATTAATTAATAAATGAACCTTTCAGTCTTACGAAGCAGAACCAGATTTTTCACATTAAAAGGAGGGGTTCATTCAGAAGTGGTGAGCACTCAATTTTTGTCATCAAATCAGATAAGTAATAAATTCCCCAAGATTTCCTGAAGAAATCAATGTGCCACGAATGTTATATTTTCCACTGCTCAAGGTAAATGAATGATATAAAATATGAGTTGGGAATGGGTATTAGATATACATAATGAGAATTATAACATGAAGTCCGGAGAAGGAATGTTGCTAAAAGTAGAGAACCATTGAAATCTAAGAGAAGGTTAGATAAATAATTCGAGGTGGATGAGTTCTGGATTTAAATGAGCATGGTTAGATATGGAGAGGGATTTTTGATAATTATGCCATTTGTGGAATAATATGTCCTAATTTATATTATGCATAGTTGACAACAAAACAACAATTTACGCATAAGTAGTACTTCTAACAGAGATGTAAATCTTTACCTTTCAAAGTTTTAAAGGCGAAAAAAAACAAACTGGTTCACCACTAACATTCTGCTCATGCTAATGCATCAGCACCTCTGCAATACTCTTACATGAACTAATACAAGTAGTTGATGTGTTTTCAGTTAGGATGCGCAAACTTGTTTGTCAGTTATTAAAGTGGCCTATATTTCAATCCTAGCCCATAATACCATCTTTGCCTCTGCTACTAACACTACTATATCACAATTTTGTGAAAACAATTGTCAGTACTCCTAGAGAAAAACTAAAAGCAATGTGTACCAAATTGCATGTCATGGGACCTGCTTAAAGTAGGCCTTGGGAGATCACAGTAGCAGAATTTTATATTAATAACAAATCACCAGTTAATTTAAGTAAAGACCCCAGGATTATTATTACCACTATTAAGAATCATTGTTACTGTTATGC
This sequence comes from Rhinocypha anisoptera, assembly GCA_011762765.2. NCBI lineage: Eukaryota > Metazoa > Arthropoda > Insecta > Odonata > Chlorocyphidae > Rhinocypha > Rhinocypha anisoptera. The sequence continues at coordinate 7,847 of WURS02052196.1, read as the reverse complement.
ATTGGGATATCACAATAGCAAAATATACTTTAAGTGCAAGTCATCTTAAAACTTCCATCAATTCTTCTGATATTGTGCTGCATCAAGACATTGATGAATACAGGGACAAGGCATTCGAAAGTATTAAATGTAACTTTAAAATATCTTGTCCCGAAAGTCGTTCAATGCCTACAAGTACTCCTCTTGTTCTGGAAGAATATTCATTGTCATTCACTGGTCATCTTAAATTTTAATTTTTTCATAAATCCTTCATCTAATTTTGCTGCACCAAGGCATCCACAAATGTAGGGACAAGCCATTTGAAAGCATCAAATTAAACTTTCAAAATATCTTGTACCGAAAGTTATTCAATGCCTAATAACCAGAAGTACTTCCAATCTAGCGAATTTCCTTCAACTGCTGCAATAGGAGGCATAATACAAGTAATGTGGACATTAAAGTTTGGACTGCCCATATCATTTTTGGTTGTTTGGGAGTACACGGCACTCGCACCACCGGGTCAGTTAACTAGGTTGGATCGGATCAAAAACTGGTGCAGTCAGTCGAGTCGTCATTCATCAATCGTGGAAGAATGGGGTTTCATATGTGTGTCGAGTAGTGGAGAGTAGGTAGGAGGAAGAGAACAGGGAGACACCGCCGCAGGGGCCAAGACACCAGGGAGATGGGTGAGTACCGACGGGATGGCAGTTATTGAAAAATACAGTCCACATGTCCTAAACCACATTAAGTTTCAAGTAACACAAGTCAAATTTAGATTGTGGGCACCAATCTTTGATAGCTGAAGCAGACATCTCAACTATTGGAATTGAAGACTATTAAATAATCTCTTCTTAAAATTAAATTATAATTTTTGTTGGAAAGTAGTTATTCAATCTTCCAGGGATATTGCTGCCACATGCATGATATGGAAACAGTACTAATTAATAATAATATTTTAATTGTCAGTGTGATATACAAAGTAGATATGTGACATGTCAAAAAGTATAGATAATAAGCAGATTTGAAAGGTTGAACAATATAAGAAAAAGAGGTTGACACCAAAAAGCAATACAGTAAACAATACAGTTACAAAATTCAATCATGTTTTTTGAGGAGATGGGAAGAACCCTTGTTCAAGTGATTTATTAATTAAAAATAAGGGGGGTTCTTTTATAAAGTTATAAGAAAGATATAACATTGACCCTGGGATGTCATCTGGGCCTGAAGAATTTTTCATGGCAAATGATGTAATTATGGCCTCTAATTCAGATTCAGTAAAAAGCCTAATAAAAAAAGAAAGACACCAAATGAGGTGAGTTGTGGAGCAAGTTTGTGGAAGAGTTAATAGGATGGGATGGTGCAGCTATTATTGTGAAAAGATTATTAAAATCATTAGCTAAATTGGAACATTTAGTATGGAAATCCTCCCCTCTCTGATTGGTTTCTGGGAGAGTGTAGTGAGGGATTTTTCCTGTTGACTTGTGTATGATATTCCAAGACACTTTTGATTTATTTTTTGAAGCCAGAACCCTATCATTGTTATAAGTCTTTTTAGCATGTTCCAAGAGTCTTTTATAATTCTTTTTTTGGTCTATATATTCATTGTGTAAAGATGGATTATTAGAATGTTTCACTTTCACTGAAAGATTTTTAAGCATGATAGAAAACTGACGAATTTGATCAGTTAGCCAAGGTTTTCGATTTAATACTAACCTATCTCTCTTGGGAAGGAGTGGGAATGCTACATAGAAATTATACTGAAGATGGTCATGAAAATATTGAAAACATTCATCAAGTGAGTTTAAGTTATATACACTAAATCAATCACAAGACTTAAGTAGTGAGATGAAGGTAGCCTGGTTTTCTTGTGAATATACTCTAGAGTAATGTCTGTTTTCTAGGAGGGAGTAGGCCTACTCTTATTGATGATAATAGGGGGAGATGATCAGATATGCTTGAATCAACTTTTGGTGAACACATCCTTTGTGTTTAGATTTGAGATAATGTTATCCAACAAGGATTTTGAATTTGATGTGGCTCTGGTAGGTGTGGACGTGATTAAAGGCATCAGATCATAGGATTGAAGTAATCTCATAAAGTCTCGTCAAATTATCATCATCAAGTAGATTACAGTTAAAATCCCCAGTCAAGATGATGGAGACATTGTTGATGTTATGTAGCTCATCCCAAATTTATCTAAAAACACAGGAAAATTACCAAGCGGGGATCTATACACGCTCACAACATACAACTTTTTGTCATTATTTAGGGACACGCAGGTCACACAGCTCTCAAAAGTTAGTTCTTCGTTTTGTTTCATAAGATAAAATTGAGATGAAATATTGGCAAAGATATTTTTTTATAAAAATAATGACACCACCATTTTTATGACTGCTGCACTTGTACACATCGGCGACCATGTAGCCGGGTAGAAAGATTTCCGGAAGTTCCTCAATGACCAGCCAATGTTCACAAATACACTACACGTCAGGTTGTAGATCCTGAATTAAAGATTCAAGTTCAAGTAGTTTGTTCCGGAGGGACTAGATATTTAAATGTAACACAGAAATCGAGTTAAATTCACTGTTGGAATAATCAAATGATGGCGAAGAGATTAGTCAAGATGCCAAATCGCCATTAGTATTTGAGATATTTTCTTTGGAATTTATTAAGTCAAAGAAACTTTTCTTAAAACGAAATTTATTTATCACAGCACCCTCAGGCCAAAAATTAGGGTCACATATTTTATCAAAGTTACTGTAATCGATTCCTATTTTAAAGGAGCCGAGAGAACTTTTCCTAGTCACTTTGTCCACAGATTCACAGGCTATACCAATATTTTGAGTAACATGATTTTTTACCTCAGTAATTGTCGTATCTTTACACACACAACTGACATAAACGAAGACAGTCCTTTTAGCCGGTCGGAGAAAACACGAGTTTGCGGCGTTGGCCTTCCCCTAACTGATGATGGAATTTTGTTGGTTTTGTCTTCTCACAACTTTCTGTAGAGAAGAATCAAGATTCGATGACCTCCTCTTTGTCTTCGGGTCCTCTGGCATTTGGGCAAGACTGCTTAGTCGATGAAAGGTCCAGAATAAAAGGTCCATTTTCCAGAATATACAGTTCGAGTCATTGAGAGATTTCAAGCACAGATCATTTAATCTGGAGCATTTTGGGTGAAAAACGTCAGGGCACAAACCACAAAAAACGGTTTTGTCTTTTAGGGCAAATGTATTTTCACAGATATCACAGATTACGTTATTTAGTTTAGCTGCCATCTTGAAAAAGTATAGGTAGGTTCACAATAAATTATCAAATTCCTTGATTCTTCAAATAAATATTGCTACCGGAGACACTAATTATGGCTTGCTCAGTGACATGTAATGTCCTTTAGATCCACAAAGACAAAAATTGTCCTTTTTGTTCATTTGTTCTACTGTTCAGAAATTAAATCAAGAGGAAAAACTCATAAATATAAATGCTATGGTTTAATATATGCGAAGGTGTTTACCTTGATATTGAGGTTGCCCACAATGATTTGTTTGAGTATGTAGTTACATGTGTAATTTTAATCAAGTTAGTAAATTTTTCAATAAAATATATAACAAGTAATATTTTTATGAGGTACGAGGTGAAAAATGAAAATCACATTGTCATGGGGTTTGTTTATGCAATACGTATAAGTGCATGTATTTGATTAGAGTATACTACTACTGTTTACAATGTTCTGCAGTTTGACACAAAGATTTGTGATTGTATTTCAGGACGAATTAAATTCTCTACCAATGAGAGTGGAAACAAAGTTCCATCTCTACCTTTTGATTTGAGAGAGAGCATGATCCCAGATGGGGAAGTATCTTTGCTATTGTCGAAGGAAATAAAACTTCAGTGTCCATCATCTCTTAGAAAGTAATCATTTTATAAACATGTATGTTTGTTTTATTATGCTTGTAATTTATATTTGTTTTTTTATCTCAATATAAGTTATTTTCTTGTAAGGGTAATATTTGGTATGAGTTGTTTGTTTATGTCTAACTTTCTGCCTTTAGTAAACCTATAACAGTTTTAATTATTCCTTGAATTTTGGAGTTACCAATAATTTTAATCACTATATAAACTGTGTATACCATGTAGTTTTTATTAAAAAACAATCAAATTAGACCTTGTATTATAAAAATAAAGGCTTTATTAAAATTTTAACAATTTATTACTTTTATGACCCATGTTATTTAAACTGGAAAAATATATGTATTTTGGGCGAATTTAAACAATCTCAATGTGAAATAATTTTGTTTCATTTTATGAGAAGCGTTCGCTCATTCAGACAGTACACTGGTTCTTTGAAAGATGTTTAAAAGCTGTACATCAGCCTTTAGACCATTGTATACATTTTTTTCTACCTCATTTCCTTAGTATTATTTTTATTTTTTTTTATTAGTCCAAGATGTGATTAATTTTTATCATACCATTATTATTCGATCAACCTTTCTCCATATTTTCAGATCCTTGGGTGTCTAAGGACTTGGAAAATTGAGATGAAGTTGGCAAGAGTAACTTAGGAAGCCATGGTTTTTAATTCCATTAATTTTATTTCCAGGGAAATAACTTTAAATGCATAGTTTTAGCACAGAGAAGAATAAAGGAGGGCCCAATATGATAATTAACTTGAAACAAGTGACTGTAAATACTCAAATACAAAGGAGAAAATGATTAGCAATACACCTTTTTTCCATAAAAATCATAGGGAATTTGAATGCAGTACATATTATTATTATAAATGATCTGCTATATTTCATTGTATGAACTGAATGGATGTTGCAGAGCTGCAGATTGGTATGGGAAATTGATTATGGATTTATAAAGTTAGCACACATCATGACCTCAATGGAGATCAATAAAAGTTGATGTGATGAGATGTAACCTTGTTTTTTTTTATTTTATTAAAATCACTGCTGAAATGTCTAATTACAGCAACATTTTGTATCCATAAGCATCTGAAATTTCCATGTGACATATTTATTTAAGAACCCTGAAGTCCTCGGGAGACAATATACTTAAACCAATGTGTCTTCCTCTGCAAAGTATATTGGAGGATATAGATGGAATGAAGAAAATGTGGTGAGATGGATGAAAAATGATGTGGCAAAATCCAGAAACTCTAAATTTAATTTCTGTACCTTGCTATTCATGACCACTTGCAAAGACAACTGAATAGAAAGATGATGACGCTATGAAGCATTCAGTTGCAGACATTTTTTCATCCTGGAAGGTAAATATGCACAAATGAGGAATTTATTACGGCTGCAAAGGTAAGAAGGCTAAATTCTTATTTAATGCTCTATTGTGACGACAATTTCAACATTTTGCTGTATAAGAAGCATTAATGATAACTACTATCCCTTAGCTCCCACATTTCAGCCAAACTCCTTGCATGACAATATCATTATAAAAAGTCCAATTTTTTTAAAGCCTAAATTATTTCTATTATTTCTTGAAGATTTTATTTTCCCTACTCAATTACATAACAGGAATAGACTGAAACATTAATTACATTATTCCCTGGATATGTATGGATATTAATGTTTTCTCTATAATTCTTTCACATTATGTCCATCAACATCTATCAGTTCTAGGGATTGATTTCAAGCATTTATTTTTCCAGGCTGGTGTAATTATATATATATATATATATATCAATACAAAATGATTACCTATTAAATAAAAAATACATAGAGCTTTAACTGTCCTATAATAATAGATTCTTTTGCTTCCTTAAGCAAATTTTTAAAAATAAATGTGTCATTGTATTCATCTTACTCCCACACTTTGTTCATTGTGCCGATTTTTAGCCATTGTGTACTTTCTAACCACATTTCTTGTTATCATTCTTCCCCCATTTCATTTTTTCTAGTATCACCACAGAGACCTGATTTTTTTATAAGATTCTACACTACTATTGTTTCTGCTGTAGGTACTCCAATTCAAAATCTTTCCTAAGTAATTTTTACTGTCCTTTACCCACTTTTGATCAATCATCCTATTTTTATATTTATTCTGATGCATTCCATTTCACAAACTTTCTTCCTTTGTTGGTCTTAATCGTTCACATACATTTTATAACTATTGCAACTATCAAATTGAGTCTATATCATTCCACAGGTACCTGGAAACTGGTACTGTCACATATTATTTGTATATATGTAGTCAATATCATGAGGCCTTGTTATAATAGGGCAATGATGACTTTAACAGAAACAAGTAGGAGAAATGACTAACAAAGGAGCAAGAAGAAAATTATTACGAATCTAATAGTGTTACAAATAAAGCTGCCAGGAAGAGTCATTTAGGTGCTAAGGATGCAAAAAATTGTCACTTAGCAGTTGATACAGAGCATGTTTTCCAGGTAAGCTTGGTTTTTCTATCAGGGAAAATAAGTGATGTGTGAGATTATCTAGTTCTGTTAGGGTATTTAAATGGCACAATCAAATAACAACAATCACAATCGAAGATTTATTGGGTAGGTTTCTAATGTAAGACAATTGGATTTGGTACTTTGGTGAAAAGAGTAAAAAAATAGTCTTTCAAATGGTATAAACATGGGTGCCTATATAGACTTGAATTTTGAAATGGAAGGCCATCAATGGCAACAAAAGAGATCGGGATATGTAAGTATGTGGTTTTTTGTGTTTAAGGCATACAAAATCCTTTCAGCTGTGTGAATGCATGAATTATCCAAACTATTCTACTGAAAGTTTGCAATGTAAGGGAGATATAATAATAATATGGTTTATTTTTCTAGAGATCAGTATGTTACAAATTTGCCACACTTTGTATAAGGCATGTCAAAAATATTAAGTATAAATGTGTATAATAGAGTAAAACATATTACATTTCAAGTATAATATTACATTCAAGTATATTAATAAATTGAATACATTACATACCCATTAGAATAATTGTTACAGTTCTATTTACTCCAATAATAATGTTTTTTGCCCAAAAAGCCACAGAATAAGTACAAACATTGTATAAGGTACCTCAATAAGTAAAATATGTACATTCAATATACAATGACGTAGAGGAGATAAACCAGTTAGGTTGAGTCGTTTAAGTAGTAGTACCTAAGGAGTAGTACAATTTCTACAGTAGGAAACTTTGGGCTCTCTGTTAAAAAGTGCCCAGAGATTTGGTCTTTTTTTATGTGACAGGGCAGTTTGTTAAAAAGTTTAATCCCATTTCTTCAGGACCAGAACTAGAAGCACTCGTTCTAACAGCACTTTGATGGAGATGTTTTGATCTTAGAGTCTCATATTGATGGAAGTCGACATTTATGGAGAATTTGGACAAATTTTGTCGAACATAAAGCACGGAGAACAAGATATATACACTAGGGAAGGGGAGAATATTTAATTTTGTAAAGTTGGGTCTGGATAAGGAATGATATGGTTTCTTTGTAATAATCCTGACTAATCTATTTTGTAGTTTGAAAATATTTATTGCATGAGTGGAAGAGCCCCAAAGTATTATATTATATGTCGTGTGAGCTAAACATACCATAGTATAGGAATAGTAGAACATTAAGACTGATGGAGCTACGTAAGGTTCTTACAAGATAACAAACAGAGCTTAATTTTTTCTAGAGGGTCTTTATATGAAGTTCCCGAGAGAGGTTTACACTGAGGTGCACGCCAAGAAATTTTGTATTTTTAACCTGCTCCATAGTGTTATTGTTGAACTTAACTAGATTATTATAAAGTTATTTATAATTTAATTGTTTACTAATTGAGATTTTTGGGTATTAAGACAAAGGTGATTTTCTTGGCACCAGATATAGAGTTTGTTGGAGAAAGCATTAGCATTATCAA
>WURS02052187.1:0-10928 GCA_011762765.2 Rhinocypha anisoptera | reverse complement strand
CATTGAAGCGTGACAGTTTATTTAAGGCAGTGTAGAAAGGGACCCTAGGCTGAAATAACCCTTGGAGGAAGGGGAGGAGTAGGAGGAGGATGGGTAGGAGCCTCCTTGACGCCCCCGGACGCCGCGGCGACGTCGGGGGCGGTGTCGTCGGGGGAGGAGGATGAGGCGTGGGCGGACGTGGTGGGAGGAAGGGGCCCCCGGTTTGCGGGAGAGGAGACGGTCCTGGAAGCCATGACCTCTTGCCCCACTGGTGCCGAGGGTTTCCTCGACATGGGCGTGCTCGGGCTGTGGAAGATCGTGTCCAAGTACTTTGAGATAAACTTGGTGGAGTAACTGGGGACCGGCGACATCAAGTGGGCGATTTCAAAAAAACATATAATACGTTGTATATTCTCTTGTCTTTGGAACCTTAATATGTTTGGTGGTGTAGTCCTCCTCTCGAGTAGAGATGTGTCTACTGATTAAACTGAAAACTTATCATGGATGCTAGTTGTGTAAATGATTGATGTCATATTCCGCCACTGAAAGTCCACATGATCGCCAACGGATGAACAGTGTCAATGAATATTTAATAATTAAACATCACCGTCTATCCATTATCCAAGTAATTTCACACATTTCCTAAAACATAATAAATATTGAATTATTTCCCAGATCTGAAAAGTCAGTCATTCCAGTTACTGAAATGACAGTAATGGAATGAAAAATACGAGTATTTACTAACATTTTACCCATATACGTTTTCTTATGTGTTCGTTTCGTAAGTATTTATATGAAATTCAAACCAACTGCATCGATTGAATATGAATTTAAACGACGAATAATATTTAAGAAGAAAATTACGTTACCGGAAATGATTAACCAACTATGCGATATGACTCGAATAAATAAGTGAAAATTTTTAAGAGAATAGACAATTTCTCTTAAAAACTGTCATACAGTAAGATAGCAAGATTAATATCGAAAAGGTCATATCAAACGGAGTGGGTGGTCCAGAAGTCGTATATGAGAGTACCGCATACAGGTATGTATAATTCGTCGATTTATTATTCTTCTAACAGCTTTGATTGAAATAGTTACGATTTATCGCTTGGTGTCAGTTTGATCCACTAAATGAAGTACGTATTAGCTACAAAATATGGAGAATTGGAATGGTTTCAGCAATCGAAAAATGGCCTCGCCATTTCAGGAGTTTTAAATAAGACGTTATACATACATGGTGTGTCGGCTTCTTCAGCAAACAATTTGTTATTTGCGAGAAAATACGAATCATCACCGAATAGGTAAATTAATTCATCGACACACACGGTCAAGTTACATTTTTGTGGTTCCAATGGAATAACAATTGGAAATAAAATGGTTAAAAATCAAGGAAATAAAAAGCTGAATATTCTACTCAAAATATCGTGAAATAATTCTGACATTGGTCCAAGAGTTTTGACTATTAATGGAATTCACTTCAATATATAGAGAATCACTTGTACGATGTAGATTCATCGAGAATCTGGAAATCATATTTTTATGAGTTTTTGAATGAATAGGGCAAAATTAGCTAGTAATTATCGTATATTAGTTACGGAAACTACGAAACAATGAGAAAGAAAATTAAAATGGATTACTTGAAGTAACAAACAAAGGAATCTGAATATTTAAAAAATCGTGAGTCTTCAGTGTTATTCCGAAATAAATAGGTAGCATAAATGCGCATAATTTACTAAACCCCATAAACCTAATCAGTAGCATATATGTTAATGAATGAGCATAACGTTAGTGATATGTCTCCAACTTAATTTGATTCCGAAACCGAGCACCAGCCATATTACTTTTTGTATGTAATTTTATCGGATAAAATTAAGTAATGAATACTTACATTGGTAAAAACTTTACTATTGTTTTTTATACAATTCTTACTCTTTCACCACGTTTTATATGTTGTATCTCAAATAATTTGTTATTCCTTTTACCCCCCTTAGCAATAGAACAAATGACGTTAACATTTTCATTACAATACGTAAGTATCGTATTTGAAAGTCGTTGAAACCTATACGTCAAATTCTTTTAGTAAAGATATATATGTCTTAAAGCTCACTGTCTATTCCAAGCCAATTAGTGAGCATAATTACATGGGTTGAGCGGTGAAGGGGTGAGCAATTCCTTTCCTTTGGATGTCTATCATTTTCTAGTAATAAATCTAGTAACAAGTCAATAAATGCGACTGGATAACTTGGATTTGTTTGGGATTATCAGTTCAAAGATAGGGCAATCTGTTATGGATAATTTTTATTGACTGTAGAAAAACTGGAAAGTCAATATTTTTATGACAGACTAGTTTTCTTAAGTGTTCCTTGCGGCAAAATTCGAGATACAAACTGCCAGTAATCACCCGGTGTCATTTTTACTAAGGTCAAACTTACATAAAATAAATGTTGATGAAATTTAATTGGCTGAAAACAGAGCGATGGCTCCATTATACCTTGCACAATAATGCCAAACCTGAATTCAATCCTTGATTAAAAATATTTTTAAGCTGAATAATTTGATAGATATAAAATTATGTCCGACTGTGGGAAAAAGCAGGCATAGAACAGGTGAATAAAATGTGTACCTATAGGTGTTAGGTATAGGGATATTTTGAAATAATTATTTCCAAATGAAACTAGTGGCAATGATTAAATTAATTTTTCATTATAGCATTGTGAAGAAAGGTCTTAGTTACAATAACAATTTATGTTGAAATTATACAAATATTTAAATAAATAAAAAATATTTACTTTTCCAGATGTATGTAATCATACTTGTTACGTGTTAATAAAGACGGTCAAAATACCGAAAAATAGAAATATTCTATTCTACTGGTTCATATATATATGACCAAGACTTACTCGGGATGGACTACAGTAAATATCTTTGGACCTATTTTAGTTTCGTTTTTATAATCGAGTGAGCATAAAGGCTGCTGATAGTAATTTACAAATTACTACTCATTACAAGACATTAAAAGGAATTGCCAATGATGCCTAGTGGTAGGTAAGTTTTTAAAATATTATAATAATGAATTTCATAATTTTTTCATAATATTTCATTATCATCAGGTAAGTTAATGAACATAATTTCAAAAAACAGTGTTATCTGTTGAATATCGTCATAAGAATGTCTGTCGTCGTTATTTCTATTTTAGGGCGGGATGAAATATAAGCTAAAAAGTGGATGTTCTATAATAATAGGAGCATGCGTGATAGTGATGTGATGGAGGACAAAGTGGATCAGGGGGAAATTGTCTCTGCTCTTGAACGATGAAAAAATATAAAAGAAAAAATAAAAATAATAGAGAATACAAAAAACGTCTATGTCTAAACATCTGTTTTCTTTACATTAAAGAATTTAAATTATGCTGGGCTGCTTAAATGTACGTTTGTATCTATAAGCGTGCACAGCACGTCCCAACCCACATTTCCTGACTTTCCGGATTGAGAATAATGTTTCGGGTTTATTATGTCGGCACCTTTCTCTCTAAGCTCGGTAAAATTTTAAGCTGTTCCGCCCTAGATTGGAAGCTGGAGATGCCTCCGATTGGCACTAAAGTAAAGGAAGTATCCATCAAACTCAATTCTCTATATGTTTGTGGAAAGATACACCAATTTAGGCAGACTGTAGATATTCTGCAAAGCCATTGTTCTTGGAAAATTGGAGCGAATGATTTTACAGCGGGTATGTCTATTGGTTTTTAGGATTCCAACATCATTTCCATTAGTTGGTTTCTGCTGTCGTTTATTCCACTAACGTTAGATCCTAAAATTAAGCTTTTACTCAATTAGTCATTCAAAGTTATCCGGCTATTTTGAGATGGTCGCATTCGTGACGCATCACCAATTGAATAGCCACCTTCCAAACTATTGGAGTCGAGACCTCCAATGAGAGTTACTGTCTGCTTGCGTCAGAAAATCTCCCCAAAATTGAATTCCTAGCAAATCAAGAAATAATTCAGATGACGGAGGGGATCATATCCCGAACACTTCTTTAACTTGCCTGAAAAAAAATTTTTTTCGCCAAAATAACTTTTCTCGATGGCCCCGCCTAAGGAAACAGTTTGAAATATGAAATTAGCATAGGCAAATGTTTCATACGAAATATCACTGAGATGAATTTTAAGGTGGAAGAGACTTCGCACGTCACCCCAATCTGTGACTCGAAGAAGCACCACCTTGAGGGTTAAAAAGCTCTTTCTCGTATATTAATTCTCTCATTATCAAAGTGTCAGTCACTGAAATGTGAAAACCTTAGCTCTCCCATCGAGCGAATAGGGCGTAGCGATGAACACCTTGTAACTGACGCGCGGTGTCCGGCTCGCGTCGGTGCTCCCGATGCCAATGCTCGTATATCCCAAACACAAGCCCCTAATCATATTTTGAATCCACAGTGAGTTTTCGGGTGCCGGTCTAGCCGTGTAATTATTTTGGTATCCCTCGGAGGCTCTCGGATATTAATGGCCTTCAAGACACTCGCCTCGCTACTATGAGAAGGAAGAGAACAGGGATGCGGCTGTTGACGAGAGAGGTCGAAGGGGAGATGACCGATAATCACGAAGCGAGCATTGAGTTGATGGGATTCTCTCGAAAGGGTGTTACGCCTCGCGGAGCCGCAGTGAGACGAAGGGAACGTGGGGCGGATTACGTGGGGACCGCGTCGTTCGACGGAGACGGGGCCCGAGGATGAAGGGCCCACTGAAAGCGACCACGCGCCAAAGGACAGGGGATTCCAAAGATCCGACGTGAAGTACACACGTACGGGCGAGAAGTCATGACAGAAAACGGATTAAAAGAACTCTTGATGCGTCGTCACCCTCAAGTAATCCCTCTAAAGCACGTCAGGTATACATACGAACGTTTTCGGAAGTGCCACACTCCGAACTTCTGGGGACTAAATGACACACGGCGGAATTAACAGCTCACGGAAAGTTATAAAGACGGAGCAGCTCACGGAGTTATAAACAATTCATACCAATTTATAACTTATTTTAGTGCAATAATATTTTCTCATTAACTACTATTGTTAATGCAGTACTACACTTATATTATTGTATATATATATTATATAAATATATGCATACTACAGTGTTATTAATGAAATAATCACATACACCACCTGACAGTAGAACAAATCGACTTGAGTTTAGTCCGTATCGTGAAAGGGACGGGATGTTTAAAGGTTTTCTTAAAATGGGTGTGGAAAAATAGAAAGTTTTCGTCTTTCAGTTTAACATCACAACGAATTTTTGTGATTTCTAATTATATTTCAAAAGCCGCTATTACTTCATCACCTCGAGTAAATGGTTAATCATTAAATAATTTAATAAAACAAAGCCATAGGTGTGACTGAGAAATTTTATTGATGGAATTATATGAAAAATATTTTAAATCCTAGGATACGAGGAGTTCGAAGAACTAAGATTGGATTCAATAATTGAATACTATCTTGATATCGACGGAATTATTCTCATCTAAAGTTATAATTGGCTTAACCACAACGAGGTGGTAGGGGCCGTGTTTCCATCCAACATAATGAGCTTTCCCTCATACGCCGTTTTCTCTCTTCCGCTGGTACAAAAATTACAGTCAGGGGCATTCTAACTCTCGGAAATAATATTTACATCCATTTTTTTCTAAGTTTGATGAAATAAACTCAACCATGTTAGCTTGAACATGGTAGAATCCACAATGTGAAAATTTAAAAAGTTACAGTGATAAATTTAATCTTGAATTATTAAGGCTTTCAATGCGGGGTGTCACTTTCAGACTGTTCCGTTTTCACCACATGATTTGAAGTGCATTCCACCTTGATTTTCCTAGCCCTAATTTAAAAAGGAGCGTCAGCTACCCATGACTGGTATTCGTGGTGTCTTTCCATCAAAAGACGCCACGATCACTCCCAAAATAATTAGGTATTTCAACCCTGAAGACATTGCTTAGGATTTTGTTTCCGAAATATTTCATACTTCGCCTTTGTGGGCTGTGATTGAGCATCTCTCAATTGTGAATTTACGCCACCAAGGGGATCCCGAGAAACCAATTTTTTGATGCGATATCACACGATCCATCAATGTTGCGTATTTCACGGTCTAGAGAACCATAGAAGAAGACGAAAAAAATAAAAGATAAACCTTCCTAAGTCGTCTAGAGCGGAGTCCGTCGGGAGGAGGGGGTGGGGTGCTTCCCCTAATCGTCAGCCGTCGGCCCACCGGTGGGTCCAAAAGGCGACCGACGACCGCTCGGAAGCAAAAGGGGAGCGGTCTGAGGAGAAGAAGAAGTAGAAGTAGAAAAAAAAAGACGGGGATAAAACGCTGGGTATGGGCTGTCACGAGAACGACCTTTTAACAACTGCAAGAGAGAGAGAGAGAGAGGGGGGAAGGGAGGGAAGGAACATCTTGACAGAAAATCTTACGAGCGGCTCCTGATCCAGCCAAAGGAGGAAAGAGAGGAAGGGGAGGGAGACGTTCGAGGTCACCTCTGGAAAAAAAAGCCTTGGAACAATAAAATGTTCCCAAACAGAGAGAGAGAGAGGGGGGGAGGGGGGAAGACAGAGAGAGAGAAGGAAATAAGGCGGGGGGAGAGGCAGAGAGAAAGAGGGGGAGAGAGGGAGAGAGAGAATTGGCAAAGGCTATTCCTTCAATTTCTTTTGAAAGCGAAAGGTTATTGGGGGGAGGGGGGAGGAAGGGGACGGTATATAGCTGGGGTTGTGAGGAACGTCACACGGATGGCCAGGGAAATGGTCATGGGTGAAAAGGATTTCGCAGCTTTTTCCGAATTCTCAGGAGAAAAAAAAAGACTCACGTAAAAGGAGTGACGAAAGTGAGAGTCGGCATTGATTGCCGCTGTTGTCCTTGGATTATATAGCCACTATATGGCGTGTGAGGGAGGAGTGCAAAAGCGCAGCGAACTTTTTTTTCCTTTCTTTCTCTCTCTCTCTCTCTCTGCACGTGTAGTCCTTTCTTCAAGAAAGAGTATCGATGAATTAACAATGGGAATCGTGAGATATTTTAAGCGTCCCAATTGTTCGGGGGATATATCGTAAAAAGCGAAATAAATCCGCGCACGGAGAATAAGCGAAGAAACGGAAACCTAAAGGCAGGAAGGTACGATTAAATTTTGTTAACGTCCCAGGGCGTCTTGAAAAGCTTGCTATTGTTCTCGTTTCTTCCGAATATGATTTCATTACGGATGCAGAGTGCGACTTATCGTCCGGGTGGGGAGGTAGGGGCCGAAAACAAGAGTGTTGCTTGCGGAAATATTATGGAGCGACCCTTTACTCCTTCATGAAATCTCCTTGAGTGGATGAGCGATAAACGTAGGTTAAAACTTAATTCTTGCAAATTAACATTTATATTTCGGTAAAGCAATTTAATGACAAGATGTGCCAAAAAAAGTTACGATTTGGATTAATAGATGATTTCAGAAATAAAACAATTCCTCTTTTAACCGTTATTACCACATGCAAGTCTAAATTGATTATATGCTTGTTGAATATGCTCAAGAATGTAAAAAATAGGAATATGTAAGTCCATATAAAAATTAATGATATAAAAGTGTATATTATAGAAAATGTGTAATAAATTCCGGCTCAAACTACTTTCTATTAGTGTTTTCATTAAAAATGACAAAGTTTTGAGTTTAGCTTAAAATGAATGAACTTCGTGCAATAATTAATATTGTTTTTCGTAAAAATACCTTTAATAGGTTGATCCCCAAAAAGATATCATCGTATCATCGTTCATGCAAACGATGATATCTTCTCAATGTACCTTTTCATCTTTACATTTTTATATTGGTTTATCAAAAAAATTATAATCTTGTTTAGGATAATCTAGCATAACTCCTTCAAGAAGAGCAATTGTCAGTTCGAAAAGGAGTCACATATGTAAATTAATCCTCAGGCGGATATGATGTAATATGTATATTTAAAAAAATATATATATACTCGTATAGAAAGGAATAAAAATTTTCATACTTCTATAATGTGTGACTGTTTTGCTATGCTAAAGGGTTTTTAAAAATTAACTATTGGGGCAAAAAGAATTTTAAGTATTATAATTTATTAAATGAATTCATATAACAGAATTAATTAAGACCCACATTCGGTTGAATATTATTTATATTAGTCATCTGACAAGTATGAACAAGCTTTAACTAGATAATATACCCTTTTCAATAAACATTATATATCTATAAAATTATAGCATATATAATGTGGTTTTCTGTCATAAAATTCCATTTAAGTATTTCAAATGAAAAACATGTACTCAAATATAAACAATTTTAACTAAATAAAAAACTTCCCTATTTTTTCTAATGGAAAAACAAGATCAGGTAATATTTTAATTTCTTTAACCGAATGGCACGTGAATATCTGTATGTTGATGATGAATTCAATAGCCTTTCATCATAGGATTCGACGTCTACCGATATTGATTTCACATTAGAGCTATAAAGAAATTCATTTTCAGTTTACTGTCTCCGCAAAAAGTAAATTCATCAGTGCTTACGTTTAAGTGAATTGATATTTCAAATAAGATGAATTATTTCTATTGCATGGTAAAAACCTTCATTAGACGAGAGGATCAAATGGAAGGAGGAGAGGAATGGGTGTGAATATACTGAAATCTACTGAAGTCAATTATTATTCAGAGAGGTCTAAATATACATTTTCTCGCCTTGTAGATGCATTGGTTGGGACCTGAGGTAATGGAAAACCAGCTTGCATCTTTGGTATGTATTGATTTAGTTGAATGGAGTGTTGCGATAAACACCGAGCGAAATGAGGAGACGCGGCGTGAAATACGATCCACTTATTGAAAATATACTTCCAGCATATTCATTCTCTTCTACGAAGGAAAAATTGAAATTGTATTTCCGGAATTATTTACGATATGTCCATAAAGTGTCAATGGGTGAACGTCGCTGAGGAAACTAACAATAACACTTGCCCGTACCTACGTTAAAGTAAACGTTAATAAGGGGTGCGATGTCCGGAACAATAAATTTACCGTCATGAATTGCTCTTAGTCTATAAATATAAAGGGACATATTTTGACTCAATAGAATGAGGGTCAATTTTCCCACAAATGTCATGTCTCCATTCCCTCAAAGTACTAGTACCAGCAAGGGCCACAAAAATGTTAGAGGTAGTTTCCACGCACCGGAAGCTCAAATCAAGAAATCTGAAAAAAAATAAAAATATGAAATAGAATAGAAAAAAGATTGAGTGGCAAAATGAGACAATAAATAATACGAGTATTAGACGTGAATACCAAAGGGTATCACCACCCAGATGTGTTCTGATAGGAAATACAACTAAAATTGAGGTTGTATTAATACATTAAATAATAAGATGGCAGTTTATTCCACGGAAGTTATTTTCAATGTTTCACGACCCTGTTTCCAATGACAAAGTGTGACATTCGGGTGTCATCGTTTGGTCGTAAAAGCAAGGTCATGAACCAACTAAAAACCACTGTGGAGTGAACTTAAGCTTTATCATTTCATAATGAATATATTCCAAAAAATCACGGCTGTAGCAACAAGTTTGTATTAATGAAAATCCAATAATTTCAGGACCTGATGAGAGTAACGTTTATCGCTAACATGAGTAAAATAAAGAGAGGGTGAGTATGATCAAGCTTCTGTCCCCATATAAAATTACGAAAATCTACTGATAAGAAAGGGCCCTTGAGTAAGCTGTTAAAAATCCTTCAGGAATGCCAGAATAGATAAAACTTTGCAAATTCTACAGAATAACACGTGTATTTACGATTTTTCGTCTACAGATTAAACATCTTCAGCTGAAAAATGAAAAGAGTTTATAAGATAATATATCCATTCCGGGTGGGAATGGAATGAAAAGGTCTTTTAAAATATTCGAATGTATTAGTGATATATAATTCGTATATTTTCTTTAAATTTTATTACAGTTGAAAGGAGTTCTTGTCGCTTTTTGTTACATGAGTTTTTCGGTGAACAAAATTCCATAAAATCAGATCATGTTTAATCTCTGTTAAAGCGTCCAAAAGATCTATTGAAAACCCACAGTAAAATATATGGCCATATATTCTAAATTCTCACATCTCTTGATTCGTTAGTAGTTCGAATTAAATTTATCGAACCTTCATCATTAATTACAACAGAGTAATTTCCGTCTTTTACTCGTCTACACATCAAATTCCGCAACACTATTCTTTCGTACTCTTCATATATACGTACTACGAAAGATTACGCTAGATACGATGACTTGCATTTTCTTATTATTGATTTCATGGGCAAGTGGAAATTCCTTTCTTCAATAAGCGTGATGATAACTTGTTTAAAAAGGGTGTTTTTACTTTTTTCTTTGGATTTTATCAACCGCTCTCTGATTTTTCATAGACCTAATGCAGTACAGTAAAACGTCTTCACTCTAAGATCAGTAACTATGGAGTTAATAAATTCTCCTCGCAGCTCATCATCTCCACTATATTTTTTAAACGAGAACAATATGACGTGGGTCGCAAGTTCACAACGTGACATGGGTTCTTCTTCCTGTTGAACAAGTGTCGTGAGGGTATTTAAAAAAAGCGCCAACAAAGCTCCAGGAATCGTTTTCGGGATGGCGACCGTAAACATTTTCCCCGCGACTAGCGAGTGAGAATAACTTACGTGTTACTTCCTGGGTAATTGAAATCTCCGGAATGAATGCGCTCATCCATTTCCATAAAACAACCCCAGGGCGAGCTCATAAACGGAAACAGGAGAGGGAGAGAGGGAGCGAGATAAAGAGGAAGAGAGATAGAGAGGGCGAGGATAGAGGGGGAGAGGGATAGAGAGGGAGAGAGATAGAGGGTGAGAGGGATAGAGAGGGCGAGAGATAGAGGGTGAGAGGGATAGAGAGGGAGCGAAATAGAG
>WURS02052176.1:0-10928 GCA_011762765.2 Rhinocypha anisoptera | reverse complement strand
AAGATGTGGTACCCGAAAAATCACTCAGCTTGGGTTTAGCTGGAGGTGTCCGGAAGGTCGTCACCCGGTCTCGAACCCGGGTCCCCCGGTCAGTAGCCAAGCACTCTACCCACTCTTGTTCAACATTAATAATGACCACTTGTTACAAGGCGCACTGGTACGAAATCGGTGGTAATAGCATGGGAAGGAAATTTCTGATCGTACGGGAATCGTAGACAACGAAATTTTCTAATGTTGAATTATGGAGTACGAAATCCACTGCTAGGATCTGCTGAAATGTAAATAAAAATTTGTCGACCATTTCCTCCACTCCTCCCTTGAAATTGGTCTGATGGAAAGACGAAAGGGTCTTGGGGATCATCTGACGATATAAGTGCTGAAACCGGTTTACGTAAAGAATTTCTAGAGTGGAGTTCACAGCATGAGACAATGAAATGGAAATGAACAACGTCCTCAGTGGCGGCGAAGTAACTCTCGTCTACCAATTCAGAGGTCGCGGGTTCGAATCCCGGCTGTGGTTTTCAATTCTCCACCAAGGGCACAGATGCGTTTGTTTCGCCCTTGTTATTCGCTTTGTTATATTGTTCCACCGTAATTGGATTAGTGCAGTGTTTGTGTTGGCACTAATTAAAATAAAAAAACATTAACGGAGTTGAAAGACGAAGCTAAGGATATGAGTAAGATATGGTCGACAGGATGAGAGAAATGAAAGAAGACAGTAAGATTAAAAAATAAGCGGCGTTAGGTTCAGTGCAAATGATAATTTAGCGATATGGGATTCAGTTAAGGAAACAATAAAAGTTTAAAATACTTTATATACTTTCTTTGATAAATGGAAATTGAGAATAGAAACCAGTAAAACAAAATTAATGGACATGAGCAAACATAATGTCGTAGGAAGTCTCATCATCACAAAAGTAAATAAGGAATTAGGCCAAGTGAAACAATTTTTTAATTTGGAGAGCATTGTTGTAGAGGAGAAAAGGTGTTTTACAGAGATAATAAAAAGTGGAAGTTGCGAAAAAAAAACTTCCGATCAAGATAAATTTTCAGGCAGACATTGCATGAAAATGTTTTTTTAATGGAAAAAATCTTTAGTCTTAAAGATGCTGCTCTCTGGGAGCGAGTATGGAAAGACTATTGGACTTCGTGCGGAAGTTGGAGAAGTAGAGGCGGTAATCAGAAGAAGAATGATAAAAATAAGTTGGAAGGAAAGATAAATTAAAAGAGAAGTTTTAAAGGAGATGAGATGAGGAGACTGAATGAAACAAGGGAAATAAATTAAAACTTCTGGAACATGTTTACGGAATAATAATTGTATTTTTTTAATATTATGGAGGGGAATGCATCGGCAGAGGAGGGGAAGAGGAGTTATCTACACTTCAAGAAAGCGCCAGAAAATATGACCAAATGGTTGCAGCGACAAGCTCAAGGCTTTAATTAAAGAGAGATTTCTTCAAAAAGCAACATTATTTAAAATTAATGAAATAATATTAAATATTATGCTGGTTACATTAAGTAACAATGCCGCACTTGTGTAGATTTACTATTTCTTCAAAGGCAACACACTGAATGATTTGAGTAACGTGAAGTGGGGTAAGTGCGACCCCAAATCGGCATACATCAATTTCTACAAGCCAACAACATTTTCTAAATTCGCTAAATTTGAGAAACTCTATATATTATTTGATCGGAAATTATGCTAATTCTAATATTGTTTTATGCCAATTCTAATAATTTTTATTTTTTAAAATTTCACGACAGGGGTCGCACTTTACCCCCTAAATGGGGCAAGTGCGTCCTATTGTTGTGGAGGGCTACCCGTTTCCTCAACAAAGAAAGTGGGCAAAGTGCGATTTCTCTTTTTTTGAAATAGCATTTTTGTTCATCCAAACATGAGATTTGAACTTTTTCGTAAAGATAGTCGACCAAATATTCCCTTCAAGCGACGGATCATAAGGTAACGAAATGAAATATTTTCAACTATGAATGGTTTTACCGCATGTATTATTTTACAATTTAAATTTTTTACATTATTTTTGAGCCCATGTGCATTAAACAAGCTTTAAACTGACACAAAAAAATAAGTTATAAGCATTGAATAAACATCGTCTTAATATGAATAATTGGAAACATTAAAAATTTACTAAAAAAATTATATCCCAGTGTGTGCATTCTGCTCATCATTCTTTGTATAAAAGTTCAAAAATACATGTAGTAATAATAAATAGGAACAAACAGTTAATGCAGTTACATTCTAATGAATTTCCTCTACGAAAATACAGCAGAAATTGCAGAAGAGAAAACAAATATCCTATTTCCAAAAAAATGTGCTTATTTAACGTATAAAGTAAAAATTCAAACAATTTTGCATTATTTTATTAAATTATAAAGGCTTAAACATGACTAATTTACTTGTGAAATTATTTTTTTGGTGCATACTTTTGAAGAATACATAGCCCAAGAACTGATGCACAAAAGCTATATTAGAACGGGGTAAGTGTGGCCCCGGGGTCGCACTTACCCCGATGTGTGGGGTCGCACTTACCCCGATGTGTGGGGTCGCACTTACCCCGGCAGTACAGAATGCATGGTTATGATGGGCCAAGTGCGACCCCGTCTAAAACACCTTACTCAGAGCACAAAGACGCGTAATTTGAAAGTAAATAAAGGAAAGCAATCACCTCGAATATAAATTTTTAAAAAAATACCCACCAATCCCTTTCAATCAGATGATTTAAAAATAATCCGCAGGAGACCACTGGTCACCAACAACTACTAACACGAGATGAATTGAAGAACTGATTTTGTGGAGCATATGGCTCGGCAGCCAAGAGCCTCAGCGTTACAAATTAGTTGATAATCCTTTGACTACAATGTGTTTCATATGTTACGAATGCGCTAGAACCAATAATGACGGAAATTCGTTCTTCTACATGTGGGGTCGCACTTACCCCACCTCTCCTTATACGAATGTTCTGCTTTTCATATAATGAATATTCCCGTGAGCATAGATACATAAGTAGTTCTTAAGGTATTAATTAATTCAGCGTCCTAAACGGAAAATAATTAGGTACCTATCGGGTTGGTTGTTGTCCAGATCGAGGTCCCATTGGAAAAAAATGAGATTTCAATTCTCTGAATCAGGAGTTAAATGCTAAAGGAATCGAAAACAATATTTAATCATAATGCATTAGGAGCGATTTAAAACATGTATGAACGCTGCAACAGGTTCAAACTATTGAATGCGTGAATCTGGAATTTGCATTTCCAATACCAGAATCGTCGTCCTAGGAGTATGCCAGTTCAACAGAAAAAATCGGCATATCCCATTTGTTTACAAGAACAGTAGAGGACTTAAGGCGAAATGAAAAACAAAGTAGTAGTAATAAATTGTTTATAGGGCGTGTCGACTACTATAGTCATTTAGCATCTCTTCAAATCATCCATACCCTAGGCGGGACTCGAACCCGCGCCTTTGGATTAGTCGCCGAGCGCGCTACCCTCAGGCTAACCCGGCCGATAAGTAAACGAATATTTTGGGATCACATCGATATTCATTTTTTTAAATTTTAAATGCTATAATTTGTGATTCAATCGCGATGAAAAGTTTAACAATATTTGAATCGAGAATGACTCAACTATTTGCCGCATCTATAATGAATCTTTTCTTTACACTTAGAAGGATTTCATCGAAACGAAGTTGTTCCCTTGAATATAACATTTTACTTGATTTTTATAATATTATGCATAAATTACCGTAAAATTAAGGATTGGCTAAATCATGCAACATCAGTAATTCGCTGCTGCAACAAATTCATGAAGGGTAGAGAAATAATAAAATTTATTTTAAATGTTGAAATACTGATAATAATTTAATGCTGTCGATTATAATTTTACTACAAGTAGACAATGTAAAACAGCACGTCTCCTGAGTAGTCACGAGCTATACAGCAGTATTATTACGGAAAAATGCTGACTAGATTTTGCTTGCATGTTATATTCAGTTCTTTCTCACGATTAGGCCTAAAAAAATACTACATATTCACCAGTGTTTTAGCATATTAGAAGCATTCAGTATCATAGTTTAACCCCAATAAAGGATTGCGACCTATAGTGTCGTAGCCTCCATTATTAATAGCCATTAACTTAAAATGAAGATTTTCAAATTTAAAATCAGCTGTTCCCCATATATATTCCGTTTATTTTAAAGGATGAGATTTCATCCAGATCAATCTCAGCGCAATATTTTTGGCACCTGCAAGTTCATGACGCGCTCTAAAAAGCCATCGAATTTTGCCACTCGAGCTTAAGGACTTAATTTTTTACCTAATTGAATCTCGCACCTTTAAAATATTTTCCCCCATAACGAAGAAAGTTCAATAATGTTTAAAGCGCTCGAGATTACCACTGATGACGGTCAGTTGAAAAGCGCACAGGCATAGACGAATGAACTTCCCCGGAGCCATCTGGCCTCGAACTAATCCCCTTTTAGTAACTATAGTGCATCTTTCCCGCAAGTACCAACAACTAACACCCTTCAAGGGCGGCACCCCACTGCGGGAACCACTCAAATCGGCTCTGAAGGTAATTACTCAGCCCGGGATATATGAGTCGTTACTAGTACTTAACATCACGAAATTTTGAGAAATTCGAGGATAAGACCTCGTATTTTCTTGGGCTTCTAACTGTTGTGAAGAGTTACCTCTAATGAATGAACTTCATTATTTCAACCGAATTCAAGCACTAAAAAAAAGACGTTTCCCAACTAAACTATCGAAGATCATGCGTTGTAACAAATTTGATTACACTTACCTTTTTCTTCCTTTTCATGCTCCGAACATTTGTTCCAATTTGGGATGATGCTTTCGCATACTTCTTCCCATGCCTTATGCTTCTTTATCTTATTTGCATAATCGGGATCCCCTAGGTCCCACAGACATGGTCTTATACGAACTTCATTTATCAGACTTTCTATATTGAAGTATATTCTTGCAGAAGTCATCGCTTCATGTGTTTACAGAGACACATGCACTTTGAGGGTTGGCGTTTGGCACATGAGAAGTATCAATATGAAAGCTGTGAAATTCACACCGACTACATCAACGATTTTGTTTGCGTTTTGTCGCACGGGAGGTTGACGTCTGTTATTGGAAATATACTACTTTCTTCCTTACCCGTACGCAAGCGCTAGTGTTGCTGCCGTCTTTTCGTCGCATGACTCTCAGGTTGCGGATCTTGCGGATACATTGTACGTTCCACCGATAGTAGTTGTTGCTGCTTTTCGTGTCATTGAGAACTGACAACTTGCTTTTGTTTTCTCTATTAATTTTTATACGTCATGTTATCTTCATTGTATCAAGGATAAGTTTTATTGCATTAAACTATGACCGAAGAAAAAATCACATGTAAAATTGACAATTAATGGGACTTCAAAATTCTGATCAGTATATTCTAAAAAGCCAAATTACACATATGATCTGCGGAAAGCATATCCAAGGTTACAATTCTCATATAATAATTCCTAAATGAGTTCAATTCAATGAATATGGATAGGCATTTTCTTCAAAGAGCACATGCCTTCATTAAAAGTGGCTTATAAAACTGAAATGTAAAAAGATATTTTGTGGTAGAGACAACAAGGAAGTAGCAAGAATTGAAGAGAGGGAGATACTTTAAGGTAGTAAAACTGAAGCTCAATAAATTGTAAGCCAGCATTTTAGGTTGGAGAATTTTAATATAAGCGATCGTAGGAGGCGTCATTGAATACTTTTAGGTGAGACACGGGCTGAAAGAATGTTAATAAAGTACAGCTGAGTTTTCAAGCAA
Source organism: Rhinocypha anisoptera (assembly GCA_011762765.2). Taxonomy (NCBI): domain Eukaryota; kingdom Metazoa; phylum Arthropoda; class Insecta; order Odonata; family Chlorocyphidae; genus Rhinocypha; species Rhinocypha anisoptera. The sequence goes on along the minus strand of WURS02052176.1, from coordinate 5,099 downwards.
CCCGTATTGTCATTTGTTTGTCTTTTATCCAAATTATGATGTAGTTTTCCCTCCTCGCAAACAAAAAAAAATACTATTTGATTGACATTAGTAGTTTCCCATAATTCATTTAAACGTTGAAGCGGGAATTATTTTCGGAAACTATATATTTTTAATAGTTCAATTCAGGTTTGAGATTCAAATAACATTATTAGATGCCTACATTATTTTTCCCTGGCTTTACATATTCGTTTGTAGCGACCGAATATTTACTAAATATCGGCGATTTGTGGATCGAAAAATTAGTTAGTTATAATATTCCCGCTAGATAGCGACTCAGTCGCTGATTACAACTTCCCTTCAGTGGTCGACTCAAACGCCATGGAGGCAAAAGCAGCAGCGGTGGAAATGATTACGATTGCCTTGGTTAGTCCACGCTGAGGTGGCCTAGGGGAAGTATCATACGTAGTTGTGAACAAGTGTGTTGCCATATACTTTTGTATTACTCAGCTATCGTTTGTGCTTCGTATACTCTAGTTTTACACTGAAAGGAGGGAATATGAAATTGTCGTCTGCTCTTTTAGCTCTTAGGCTAATTTCATGAACTGACCCTTATCATGTTTTGACACAATAGCGAAGGTCACAAATTCTTTCGTGCTCCAAGTAATGTCTTCTGCTTCATGGAAGTGACTTTGGCTCGGGTGTGGCGGAGTCAGAAGTTACGGTGTTAGAATTAGTGCTTCTAACAGCTGCGCTCAATAAGTGAGTGATGGGATATGATCTTAGTTGGAGCTGTTGCAGAAAACAATTTCCCGTAGCAGGAACATGAGCCGAGGGGGATACTACCTGCCCTGCCCACCAGTGCTTTACTACGTGAGTAACCCTTGGTTTCTATCGAGCTGAACTTTACAAAATAGTTGAAGCATATGCTTTTTTGCAGGAATAGTCTAAAAACATTCATATCAAAAGTGTGTGACAATCAGAGGTCCTGAATTTGGTGTTATTGCTATAATTGGTTGATTGTCCCAATGAAAACTTATGTGATAGGTCTCACACTTTTCTCGCGGAGAAATAAGAAATTAAGATCGATTGACATATATATAACAATGATATTTGGGTAATAGTGATCGAAGTGCAAATGAGATGACGCATGGCGATTAAGTCACGAAAATGTCTTTAGGGGCTCATCTAAGTGCACGGTAGTGGGTTTTCTTGCTTGTATGAGGAATTCTATAGTTGTTTGTTCTAATTTTGCAAAGGATGTTCAATGAAATCTTGTGGGAAGTTATTGAAGGGGAGTGAACAGGTGAATTATTTGAATAAAGGTGAAAAGCTCCAAGGCTTGTTTGAACCTGAAATATTCTCGCAATCTTCCCGAGGCTGACTGAAATGAGCTCATTTCAGATGATGTTTTGGATTTCCTACTGGCCTAAAGTAGGTTGCCCAAATACTTATCCGGGTCTTAAAGATGTATAACACAGTCGAGGTTTCTCCTACACGTCCAGTTTTTATAACTGTGAGAGGATGTATCAATATCGTATTTGTATACAAAACCACAAAGGCGCGAAATGCCCTTATTTCGTGTTATAAATGTCCTGAGTCACTTTTAGTGTGCATGCATTTAATGAACGAACGGTTCATTTGAAATATTCATTTCAATTGATTTGAATTATTTGGCTCGTTGCGTATAATTCTGCTAACATGTCAGCCCTGACTTTAGAGGATACCGAATTTAATGTTCTGGTCAGGTTCATCAACCTGATAGTTCAAGTGATTTTGTACATTCGGGATAGTTAATGTAGGTGAGATTTATTTATTGAACACATTCTTTAGAGAATAAGTATTACTTTTCCTAATAGAAGAGTATAACATTATGTAAACAATTTCATCAGACGAAATTCATAAAAATGGCTCTAATCCTTTCGTGCTCCAGTATTGCAGAAGTGATTTACTATTGGCATTGGCTGCCAAAGATGGTAAGTGAAGAATGACTGGTAATACCTTGTTCGTTATCTTAATTTGCTTAATGATCACCTGTACATCAATCCGATGATTGGTTGACTACAGCCCTCCACCCTTTCCCATCTAGTGCTCTCTTACCCCTTGTTAGTCCTCTTTCTAACGTCTCTTATAATTCACCCTATAACTTCTCCCTTGGCCTTCCTTGTGGGCCCTTCCCCCTTCATTTTCCCATAGCGAACATTATTTTTTACTTTTTTATGTAGTTAAAGCTGCAGCATTTTTGATATTCTACATCCGATCCCCTTAGTCTGTATGCCAACTGTGAAAATCACAGAAACTCTCCTACAGAAAGTTTACGTGTTGGTTGTTAATAAATTTACTCCAAATTAATTTGAAAATATAATTTATGAATTACGTAGATTGGACGAAATCTTTAGTATGTCCAAGGTGAGGCGCATAGACCAACATTTCAAGGAATTCATTAATTTTCTTCCAACATGGACACTGTTTAGCGATAACAATATATTGTGGAAATGTGCAGTAACTTACTTTTACGTTCATTCACCAAAGTTCTTAGAATACTTGCTCATGCATTAAAGGGGAAGGTATTTTCTCGGTACCCTCGATTGCATATTGAAATATATAACTGATTTTCGAAACTGAAACTCTTTTAGTACTTAAGGTGGCCGAGTTGGGAAAGGTGCAAAAAAATAGCCAAAGTACCCATTAAAATCGTTCAAATACTGGAGAATATTGCTTAAAGACTTTTTCATCAGCAAAGATTTAAGCGACCGTCGCTAGCCCCGCTTCCGTCTTTGTCCCAGAGATAGGTAAAAAAATAAGCATTATGCGCTGTCGGGTATTTAGATGATAGAAGCCAAATGACCTATGAATCCCATTTTTCGTATATTAAATAGGCTCGGCTACTGGATGGGTGCATCAATTAGGCACGTATTTTTCTTTCGATATAGCTAAGTTTTATCGGAAACGTTTAAATTACGCTGTCGGACGGAAAGGCTACAGAGTAACTCCTCATTACGGTGAAGCATCATACGGTGTTTACTGGAACGCTTATGCACCATAGCTTTAACTCATCCTCGGCGAGACCTTGTATCTCAGGTGCTTCCGTATGCTTCCCACTCGAGATATGTTCATTTCCTGCTGTTACCAGCCGGGAGCTTACTTTGTAAATGTTTTTTTGGGTCTTGTAATGGGCACTCCAGCATGTGCAAACATACTTTATCCGCAGTGAACAAAAAAATTATTGTGATGTTAGAGTGAATACGTATATTCGCCGACATCGGTGGCGGCGGGGTAACGTCCTCGTCAGCCAACCCGGAGGTCGCGGGCTCGAATCCCGTCTAGATGCGTTTTTCTATCTCCACCTAGGGCATGGTTGTGTCTGGTTCGTCGTCGTTATTTTTAAAAAATGCCATGGTGTCCACTGTAAATTGGTCTCTTAGTGCTGTTTGTGGGTGATTGTGAAATAAATTTAAAAAATATTCTTTCTCACTAGCTCTTCAGGATCGTCTTCGTCAAGTAGAATTTGTAGCCAAGTGAATAAGACCAGATTCACAATGTGTATAGAATCATTTTATACAATATTTCTGAATTGAACTCCAGCATTTACATGCAAACATACTTTATCTGTAATGAAATGAGAAAGACCTGGGATTTTAGAGTCAGCAGATATTATTACCAAGATTTTGGAATCGTCTCCATCAAGTAGAATTTGGAGCGAAGTGAGTAAGACCAGATCCATGGTGTCATCATAGTGGGACTGTCTTTCTACAGGTTTCTATGTGTTGACATCGTGCTCTGTCCTGGGCATCTTTTATATGCGTGTATAAACTTTTTCAATTTTTTATATTGTCATATTTTCCAATCCTCCTCGCTCTTCCTCGCATTCCTTCAAGTTTTCCTTCGACGATTCTGCTTATTATGCAAATTCGCTGTAACATATGCCCAGAGCAAGATGTCTTTCTCTTTTTGATGTCTCTGAGAATTTTTCGTTCTACATCAATGATTCTTCATTTCTCAGCCTATCCAGTCCACTTTACCTTAAATACTTTTCTCAACAACCACTTTTCAAGGCTTTCCAAGTTCGTTTTCTTTTTAATTACCCATGTTCCGCAGCTGTAAAACCCTACGCTCCTAACAAAACTTATAGTGCATTTTTTTTCTCGTCTTCATTGAGATTCTACCTGCTGTCAGAAGTCCTTTCACCTTTTCAAAGGCTACTACTCCTACTACTAGCTACCTTTCCAATCTACTAAGCTTCCAAGTACTGGAAAGATTATATTTTTTATTATTTAAATTTATTTTACAATTGCCCAAGCACAGGACTCAGCGTCCAATGACTTGGACAGCACAACCAAATTTTTTATAACAAGAACGAAACACTCACACATCCATGCCTTAGGTGGAGAATGAAAAAGCCACCTATCCCGGATTCGAACCCACGACCTCCAAATTGGTTGGCGAGGGCGTTACCCTCCGCCACCGAGGCCATTGGAGTAACGCTCGTTCGTTTCTAAAACTTATCTGTATTGCAATCGATTCAGCGACCGCATTTTTTCACCCTCCCGTACTTTACCAGAGAATTGAGACTCTTCCCACGATGATTGAATAAATAATTAGGAATATCGTATCACAGAGTACCATAAAAGTAATCTACCTCTTGTTTTGAGCCCCCACACCAGAACCTTCACTCGCCAGCAAGGGCGGACTGCCAACCCCGCTCTGCGATAACGCTTATTCCGGAGGGCATAATGATGATGATGTATATGTGTATTTACCATGAGCAAAAACTATCGTTTTCCTGCTATCTTCCCGGAAGGGAAGTTTGTTTGTTCTTCAAGTGCACGACGATACCCAGTGGAAGGCCACCGGGCTGAAAAGAAATGACTTCGTAAGGAGACCAGGGAAATTACTATATAGTCCATTTCTCATCTACATCTACGTAACACCCTACAAGCCACCACAAGGGCGTGTGGCAGGGGGTGAGCCACCACCAAACATACACATGCACTCTCAAAGCATATGATACAAGTCATGGATTACGCACGAAAAGAAGAAACCATCATGCAAAACCTAATACGAGAACTACAAAACATGCTGGACAATGTCAGACCGCTCACAACAAGCATGCATAACAA
>WURS02052165.1:0-10928 GCA_011762765.2 Rhinocypha anisoptera | reverse complement strand
TCTCTCTCTCTCTCCTCTCTCTCTCTCTCTCTCTCTCTCTCTCTCTCTCTCTCTCTCTCTCTCTCTCTCTCTCTCTATTCCATCTCTCTCTCATCATTTTCACTCCATCTTCATGCTTACATACTTTAGCATTGATTAATCCCATCACTCCCATTCCAACAATGCCCGTAAAGATACCCGACTGGTTTCAACGTTTCAGACGCGTTCCGAATCATCGACAGGACGAATCAACCTCTCTAGAAGAGTTACCTCTTGAGGTATTCAATCAGATCAGTGGATTTTTATCTCCTTGCAAAACTCCAAACGTCATTGATCAACCAGATGAAACCAACGAACCATCTTCATCTTTATCATCATCATCACCGTTGTCTAAAGATTCGACTACTACTACTACTACATCTAATCCTTTAGATGAGATTGACTTGGACATCTTTCTCGACACTCTACTCATCTGTCTCACTCTTCTTGTGTTAATCACTGCTTCGGAGTTGCTCATCAAGAGATTTCTCTGGTATCTCGGCTACTATCACTTTGGTCACTCTCAACTCTATCTCAAGAACTTTACCACTCATTTTAATGTCATAGTATCCTAAGGTTTTTTTCCCTAAAATTTGTTTATAACGACTTTGAGATATCAAAATAAGATTGTAAATAATAAAGGTAATCTCCTAGACACAAAACGCCCTCTAGCGGTGGGTCTCGTAAACTAGGATGTTTTGTCATAATAAAGCATTAACAAACTTACCGGTTTTTTACACTTGCGACACGTTAGACATCGACAGTCGGGACACATGATTGTGAGTGACACTGGATTCGGTGCAATAAATCCCGATGAACACTGAAAATTTGGGAATATTTTTAGTATCTCTTCTATATATTAACCCTTTCGATCCCATAGATTATCAGTAAAAGATAAGCCTTATAGCGCTAATTGAATAAGCAGAACACCTACATCCCGACAGCGCAGTAGGGAGCGAAAGGGTTAAGTGTAGAACTTGTGTTTGTGGGAGAACTTACCTGGGGACACCACATAAAATTGGGATCCCTCATCAGAGCCCGATCGCGAACCTTCCTCTGGAATAACTCATACGTATCCGGATCAACCAAATAGCGGACAAACGGATCAAACAAAGCTAGGTACTCAAACACCGCATCATCATCATCGGCACTGATTTCCGGTTGATCACAGAAGGGACACCGAATCACCAATCGTTGCCTTTCCCGAATCTGAACCGTAAGGTACTTTTGTAGGCACTCTCGACACGCATAGTGAGTACAGGTGATCATCACCGCTATGTCCGCCACCGGAACTATGCTCGTGCAAAGTTCACATTCGAATTCGGTTCGTGCCCATTGGAAATCGGCGGAATACTCCACTCGAGATGTCCATCCGGTTGAATCACGACGCACTTCCGGTTTAGAATTGAGCTTAAGAGCACCGACAACTTCCGGTTTCTAAAAAAATTAACAACTTTAGAGCTAATAAAAATTGTTAGAAAACAAACCGGAAGTTGTCGAGAATCTTGAGAGCCTAAAGCAAGATGAACTTGACTTATACTTGAAGATATTTGATCTGTTGTTTGAGGTGATTGTTTAGTTAAACCACTAACTTCCGGTTTGAATCTTTTCTCAAGATCGTTTACAACTTGAGAGTTTAATGCAAGGTTAACTTGATTCACGTTTGTATGAATTTCCGTTTGAAGCAAATTAGAATTGCCAACGGTTTCATTAACTTCCGGTTTCTAGAATTTATTTTGAAAAAACAGGTAAAAACTGTTTATAATCTAAAACATAATAAACTGACCACAAGTATAGATTTTTGCTGTTGCATTTGCTCAGATGAAGCAGAATGAGAAACAAGATTAACTTGATTCACTTCTGATTGGTAAAGTCTTAGATGATCTTCAGTAGTGATTTCAGTTATTTTCGCTACTGATGTAGATTTCTTGGTTTTATGGAAAAAAATTCATTAAAAGCTACAATTTTAAACGTTTTTTGGGGGTAAAACTTACCGAAAGTTTAGAATATTGCAGTTGTATTTGTTCAGAAGATTCGGATTGAATTATAGGATTGACTTGACTTACTTCCGGTTGATTGAGTGTTAGATGATCTTCGGTGGTAATTTCAGTAATCTCTGCTACTGATGTTGATTTTGTTGGAATCTAAAAAATTTTAATGAATTTTAGAAATATTTACAGTAACTCTATAGATAGAAACTAACCGGAAGTTGAGGAAGATCTTCCTGATGTTGCACCACTGGAATGACAATGACTCGACTCTTTTCCGGTGTAATCAATGGGGTTGATTCCTCCCAAACTTGACCCTCTTTAAGTTCGGTTATGTTAACCATTTCCGGTTGAATCGATTTGGACTCTTGAAGTGTTTCCGGTGGCTAGAGTTTATTAAAAACAGGTTGGTTAAGTGTAAATATTTTCAATGTGATCCTTAATATGCACACAAAGACAAACTAAATGGCTAAAGCTAAAGCGTTTAACCCTTTCGATCCCAAAAATCCGTAAAAGATAAGCCTTATATCGCATACGTCTCTATAGGGAGCGAAAGGGTTAATTCGAAAAAGTTAGTTAGAGATACCTTCCTGGGCGAAAGTTGTGAAACAAAACCCGGACTGTTTGGTTCGGAAATCACCGGAACTGGTTCATTCCATTGATTCGATTGATTCAGTGATTCCAGTGATCTCAGTTTTCCAATGATCACTTGTCGTGCGTGTTCTTTTTTCCGGAGTTTATCCACCGATTCATTCAGCCCAGATTCGGTGCTTTGTGACCGAAAAAGTGTAGTAACTTTTTGACTTCTTTGAATCGGGTAATTGGGTTTTTGGTCTTCGAGATTTGCCCGAAAGAGATCGGGTTCTGACTTGAGTATCTTTGCACGTTGTAACTTGTCTACGCCTCGTAGTTTACTGAAAACCGGTTTCTGTGCCACCGGAAGTGATGCGAGTTCAACCGAAGGGTTCAACATGATAGCAGCCAAAGCAGCACCCTGAGTGAGACACAAAACCGGAAATTCCGAAAAACCTATTCTCGTATTCATCTTTCTCTCTAAGGGTTAACTTTTGTTATTTAGAACTTAAGGGACAGTTAACACCCCAACCAATATTCTAATTCAATTAAACCAGTCTGTATCAATTAACTTCAATTAACCCTTTCAATCCCAATTGATTATCAGTAAAAGATAAGCCTTATATCGTTAATTGAATGAGGTATGACACATACGTCCCGATAACGCTTTTGGGAACGAAAGGGTTAAAATATTCTAAAGTTAACCTTAAAGAGGACAGATGAATACGGACCCTAGAATCATATACCACACAACTTACCTCAGTGTTTTGTTCCGGAAGTGTTTGAATAGAGTCTTGTATCTTTTTCTTCTTCTTAATAACCTTTTTAGGCTTGGGTACTTCCGTTTGGTTATCAACTTCTGTTGAAGGGTTAATTTGAGTAGCTTGAGTGACTTCTACTGAAGATGTTACTGATGATGATGAAGATAAAGATATTTTGTCCATTTTAGCAACTTCAGATTTGTTATTACTTATTGCTTTAAGTTCTCCTGTAATCTGAGAAGAAGTTTCTGGAATATTTGTCGATTCGGTCATTTCACCAATAACTTTGATCTCAAGTGTATTTGGTAATGTAGATACTTGAGATTTGAGTTCAGTTATTTGATTTCGGGTTTCTTCAGAAATGTTTATTGATTTAACTTCCGGAATTAGTTGAGAAGTTGTCTCTGCTATTGTTACAAGTTCCCCATTTGTTTGACTAGTTTTTCCAGGGACGTTCATTGAAGACGTTACAAAGGAATTTGTTGTTTGAGATACTTGTTGAGTTAAAACCGGAGACATTTCTTTAACGTTTGTAACTTTAGATGATGCTACAGTTTCATGAGAAGCAGTTAAGACTTGTGATTCTAAAGCTTCCGGTTCAATTAGTTTATTCACTACTTCCGGTTTTGTCTGATTCGAAAGTACTTCTGATTGCGACTTTACTTGTACTTTTGGTATTTTATCTACTAAAGCAATTTGGGTTTTAGTAGCTTGACTAACGATATTCAATGGAGTCAATTCCGGTTCCTTAGATACTATCGTATTATTATTATTATTTGTCACAACTGGTACATCAATCACTGGCCCTAGAGTCAACTCTTCTACTTTGGTCACGAAAATTGTTCTTTTTCTCGGTATTTTAACTATTTTCTTTCTTGGGTTTACTTCCCGAGAACTTACTTCCGGTTTGACTTGTGGCATCATTTCTTCGTGAATAGTCTCACGGGTGGTAGTTAGTAAGTCATTTAGCTTCTCTTGAATTTGTTCCTGAGAATTTACTTTCGGTTTGACTTGTGGCATTTCTTCGTGTAGAGTCTCACGGATAGTTAGTAAGTTATTCAACTTCATTTGAATTCGTTCTTCAATCTCATCAAACTGATCAACTTCATCATAATCTTCATCATCATTATGACCAGATTGCAAAATATCCGCTTCCGGTTGTGGAGTTGGCTCTTCATCATCATTATCATTATTCGTTTCAATAGAGGCCAGTTTTTGGCGTAAATCCTCGCGACTTCCGGTAAAGACAAGTTCCACCTCCTTATCCAACTCCTCCTCCGTTGTGGTGCCATCGTCCGGATAGCCAGAACCGGAAATGCGTTTCTGTAAATCAATCATCTTTTGCACGGCACGTTTCTCTTTTTCTGCCATTTTTAGAGCTTGACGTTCCTGTTCTTGAAGGGCTTTCTCGTAGCGCCAATGCTCTAGCAGAACATGAAGATCGTTGGGATCAAACTCGCGTATCTCGTCTGTGGTTTGAATCTTCTCAATGTACCTGAAGGGGGATAAAAATCATTACAAATAACTAAATTGTGAATATACGCATGCGCAAGCATACCAATCAAACTTACCAGTTTAACAGATCCTGATTATCCACCGTTTCATACTCCATTTCAGGATAAATAAACTCGGGATTCATCACATTCTCCACATCTTCTTCGACAAACTCATCCGAATAGGCAATGTTACCATCGTTATTAGCTTTACCCGCGCCGGGACCTGATATTTTAAGGCTAAACGACTTTGCCTTTCCGGTTGGTTGTTTGCTTAAAAGCTGCTTAACCTGATCGGAACCAAACACCTTGTTATCCTGATACCGTTGCACACACCGTTCCACCGATTGCCAGATGTTACCCTTGCATAGTCTTAGCGCTACTTTGGCGTCTTTGGAGGAAACGAGTAAAATTGGAGCTTTTCGAGAGCCCGTAGCTCGTTCCAATTCGATAATCTGATTGTTCGCCATGGTGAGAACCGTCTCACACATACTGGCCCAGTTATCATCAAGCCAATCCAGGGGAGCATGTGGGTTAAACTGAATAGCCACTTCAACATCTTCGGCTGTATAGCCACGTTTTTCTGCTTCTCGTAAGGTTTGAATAATCTGAAGACCGGAGTCAACTTGACCTCTCTGGTACCCCGAGTCCTGGTAACCGGAGCTTATGCTACTCATCGACTGTAGATCATCGTAGCTGGAAAACCTATCCATTCTTTGATGATACCTTTGCTGTTGTTGTTGTTGTTGAAGTTGCTGTTGTAGTGGGGCATTCTGTAAAGAGTTTATCATGTTAGATTTAGTAATAACTTCAAATTCAAAACTTTACCCATTGATCACTTTGTCGTCTTGTCGGCTGATAACCGGATGTACTAGTGTTTTGATTCAGATATTGACTACTTCCAAACAGACTTTGAGTTGAACCATGGTGAGACTGGTAGCCAGGATAGCCCGGGTAACCGGGATAACCATTTTGATTCGGGTATTGTTGCTGATCATAGTTTTGCGGATATGACTGTTGAGCAGTGGTATTTTGCTGAAAAGGATACTGTTGGGTGTAATTTGCTTGATTTTGATTAGCAGATTGATTCTGCTGTTGTGGATAGTTTTCTAGGTTAGTCGGATATGTATAATTTTGTCCTGCTATTGACTGTTGATAAACTGTAGTTTGTTGGGGATACACTTGGTTAGTTTGTTGATTTGGGTAAACTGACAAAACAGCTGTTTGTCCACTTGTCACTAGTTGCTGTTGCTCATACGACTGCTGTTGTTGATATGTTTGGCTTTGATTTGTGTGGTTTTGACTCATAGACTGCTCAGGGATAGGCTGACTTGAAATTGATTGATTAGATTGATTTAAGGGATTCTGATTGGTTGCCACCGAAACCAATTGTTCACTGCTAATTGGTTGTGTTGGTAGCACTTTAATCGTTTCTTTGTTCTCTACTTGTTGACTTGATTGAGATTGGTGACTTTCAATAAGTTTAGCTTCTTCTTTGCTTCGAATCGGTTGTTCTATCTTATCCGGTGATTCTTTGTGAATCACTGGCTGAGCTATCTTTAGTCGGCTTAGTTGCTCGTTGATTTTCTCCTCAATGATCCTCGCAACAATTGCATCCTGTTCCTCTTTGGCCTTTTCAACTTTAGGAACTTCTGCTTCTTGTGTCGAAACTATCTCCAATTTGCTTTGTTCGACTTTCGGTTCTTGCCTTTTTACTTCCGGTTGGATTGCGTTTAAGACTTGCATAACTTCCGTTTGATCTATGCTAGAATTTGGATGGTTTGTCTTAATGGGTTGTTGTTGTTTTCCAGTCAACTTCCGGTTTTTTTCCTCAACCCTCCGTTCATTTTCCTTTCGTCGAATCATCTCCCTCTCAATCTCCATCTGCTCACGAACCATCGCTTCATCAAATAACTCATTGTTGAGCATTGAACCATTTGTTGTGCCCTTAAAAGTTCCCTTAGAAGTTCCAAGTGTGCTAGGGGACACTAGTTGAGGCACTGGTTGTGGTGCGTTGGGAAACGACTTTACAGGTTTTGCTCGTGTCTTGCAACATATCTCACAGACATTCTTTTCTGGGTCATTGAAAAAGGTACAGAATCGACAAGACCACTGTCCCACCTCGTTTAGAGCTTCCACTTCCGGTTCAGGTTGTACCCATACTTCCGGTTTGGTTTCTATTTTCACTTCCGGTTTAGTTTGAATCGGTGCTTGAGGTTGACTAAAGCTGAAACTCAACTCTTTCTTGGTGATCGAATGTGAGTGATTCGACCTGGAAGAGCTTGAGTCGGAAAACACCGAATCCGAAGCCTTTCCATTTGAGTATTCAAATCGATTCAATGATTTGACAGATGGAGAAGGCGAAACTGTCGCGGAACGAAGTCCACCGTTGTTCAGTTTGGAGGTGTGCAAGTGTGAATTCGAATTGGAAATATTCGAACAACACGGGTTTGGACAGTTCGAAACCGAAGCCGGTGAAAGACAATCCGGTATGTTCGGGTACATTGTGAAGGTTGAGTGGGATCGTTGTATTTGGGGGTTATGTTGAGCTCGAGTTCGGGTTCTACTTCGTGGTCTGCGAGACTTTCGAACTGGGTCATCGTCTTCGTCATCACTGAGACCTTCGTCAAAATGGCGCAATTCGTCAAATGAGTTTGCCAAGGATGGAGTTTTAGAACTGTAGAGATGAAAGAAAGAGTTATGAATAGGAAAGAAAGTTTTACGTTGTTTTCTCACTCATTCAACCTAACTTAACTTAACCCTTTCGATCCTAAAGATTATCAGTAAAAGATAAGTTTTATATCGCTAATTGAATGAGCAGGACACATACGTCCATATAGAGCTTTTGAGAGCAAACTAGTGTTAACTAAAAATTGCAGGAAAAGCCAACCCTAGAAGAAAGTTTTTAGAAAACCGTTACTTTGATAGTGTTTTTTAGCAAGAAACTTTCCAGAAACTCTCACAATACAATTAGCGATATGTCCCGCTTATTCAATTAGCGATATAAGGTTTTGCTGATAATCAATGGGATCGAAAGGGTTAATTCTTATTTAACTTATTCCCTATGACTTACCTAGAACATCGATTCGAGCAGTGTTTGGAACACGACCCAAGATGTTGGTGATGCGAATGATGAAACCCCGAACAACAGTGATGCCCACCGCCACAGCAAAACCCACCGGGACTCATTGAACCCGCATGATGATGAGGATGAGGAAACATTCCGGCAAAGACGGATTGAGTCGATCCAGGACCGGAGCGCATTCCGGGAAAACCCGGATAATACGGTGAACCCGTTCGCATCGATAGATCGTGATAGGAAAGATTTCGGTGTGGTAGGGTCATACTTCGAATCTCTTCATAGGTCATTGAACCTCGCGTTCCTTCCGGTGGTCCGCCATCTTGTAACGAGTATTTCCGATTCGGTCCTCCGTTCTCATAAACCTAAAAAAGCCGGTTAATTGATATAACTTTATAACATTGAAGAATCAAACCTGTTCTCCGGGTGGCGGTGGTGGAAGTGGCCTAAAAGCGGAAGGACGCGGCGATCCCGGTGCCGAAGCGGAAGTGCCTTTAGACTTTTGTATCGTAGCATAAATTGGCTCTTCCGGTTGAACATTTTTAGGTTGGACCAACTTGCGAAAGGTATCCTTCAGGCCCGAAAAGGACAGTGTTTTCTTCTTACGCCTCGGCGGTGGCACAGGCATCTTCGAGGGGTGGTGTGAGGCCCAGAAGTTCTCGGGAACACCACGGGAGGTTGCCTGCGTTTTTGTTCGACGCCACGGGTAGAGCGATTGGGTTGAATCGGACTTGGATTCACCTAGGGGGTTCGGGTTAGGTCCTGGCGTTGAGGCTCGACTTTGCTGATACTTTTCAAGGGCTTGGATCTATAGAGGGTGAGTGGGAGAAAAAATGACCAGTGAAAGAGAGAAAGGGAAAGAGAGAGAGAGAGAAAGAGAGAGAGAAAAAAGGCCAATAATCGCGCCGCCTAAGCCTATGCAACCTAACCAAATCTAAACCAAAACCCTCTCGTACGGTGACACATTGCGCCGCCTAAAACTATGCAAACCTAACCAAACTTAAGTATCTTTCGTACGGCAGCCCTTAGCGCCGCCTAAATCGATGCAACCTAACCAAACCTAAACTCAAGTATCTCTCTCGGAGGGTTAGTTTCACTGAAAGAATATTGAGGGCAATGGGTAATATAGAGTAGATATACATACAAATTCCAATGCCACCGCTTGCCTGAGATGAGTCCGTCGTTTGGGATGTCGATGGTACATATCATCGCAGCCAATACAGAAGGCCATCGAGTTGCACTTGGCACACCGAACCGAGGCTCCATTGCATCCACATAGGGAGCAATTCACAGAGTACGGAACTCGAGGCCCACTTCCCGTACAACCTAGGGACAGAGCTATCAGTTTTAGCAATTTGACCAGAACCTTCATAATAAAAAAATTTGTTAGCAAACAAAATAAGACACTTTTCAAATCAAACCTTAAGCATGGCGTTTTTTAAGCTCGATGAAAAAAATGTTAAGGATTCTACGGGATTCCTGTCATCTCTTTTAGAGTGATATCAAGGTGAAAACAAACTTGTTTTCTCACTCTTTCCCCTAAATTTACTCTCTCTCCTGTTTAGCCCAATTTTCCCCACTCTTATGTTCTTTATACTTTGTGACAATTATTTTTAGGATCTTTTCTTTCCGTGTCTCTAAGACACAACAAAAAAAATTTGTCACTCCAATGTAATGATGAAGCTTTGACGTCATTTCTCTCTTTTTTCTCTCTTTCTCTCTCTCTCTCTCTCTCTAACCAAGCATACGAAAAAAAACAAAACAACAGAAAAACAAGTGCAAACACATAAAGTAAAATAATTTAGGTGTGGCACATCTCAAAACACAATTTTGAAAGAAGAAACAAAACCCAAACTCTAAACATTGGAATCTTCCTAAACCTAGATTCTTTATTCAAACTTTAATAGGTCAACATTCGCACAAAAATCTCCTATTAATGATGAATAATATAGTCGTAATTTTTCTATGTTCTATGTTCTGTCATTTTTTTGGTATTCTGCTACCCACGTTTTGTACTGTGAGAGTTACGAGCTACTTCCACTGAGTGCTTAACCGATTCAAATCCAACTTTCACTTTGTTGTAATTCGAATTTGCTACTGATTCGAATTTAATTTTCTGGGTTATAATTCGAATTTTATTCCAATTTGGTTCAAATTTTATAAATAAATCTTTGAATTCTCCGTCAATTTGATTCGGTATTCGAAAACCTACCTTGATAAGCACTGATGATTGAATTTAAGCTTGTTGTAGACATTTTTTTATTAATTAACAAAAAAAAGATTCACATTTCAACACAGTATGAAAAAAAATAAATAATTAAAAGATAGAGATACCCAAAAAAAACAAGTAAAAGTCACATCACATAATACAGTACAAAAAATCACACCAAATTGTATCAAATCGAATCTTGGATAAACCGGAAGTGGAAAACACTAATTAAATTTCTTTGTAATTCCATCCAAAAAAATAGATTGTAATATATGTATGTATATCACAATATTTTACTTGTAATATGAGTATAATATATGGATTGCATATAGTAAAGGGTTGAGTGTATAAGTCATTCAATCAAGAAAGATAGAAAAGAGAGTGAGAAAGACTTTTAGACTAGACTAAACTAGAAAGACTCTCTTCAAAGCGTCATCTCATCTTCTTCTTCTTATTCTTTTGTTTTTTCTCTTCTTAGTCTCTCTCTCTCTCTCTTTCTCTCTCTGTGCCATTATTAACTGCCGCATCAAAGTACTCTACCGCATCGTTTCCCCCTCTCACTTTCTCTTACTCTCCCTCTCTCTTACTCTCTCTCTCTCTCTCTCTCTCTCTTTCACTCTCTCTCTCTCTTACTCTCTTTCTCTCTTATTGTCTCTCTCTTACTCTCCCCCTCTTACGCTCTCCCTCTCACTCTCCCTCTCTCTTATTCTATCTTAGTCTCTCTCTCTCTCTCTCTCTCTCTTCTATCTCTTAGTCTCTTTCTCTCTCTCTTACTCTCTCTTACTCTCTCTCTCTCTCTCTCTTACT
>WURS02052154.1:0-10929 GCA_011762765.2 Rhinocypha anisoptera | reverse complement strand
GCCATGCTGCTTCGACACATCCGCAACGTATCCTTCATTGGTGAGTTATCTTCCCAGCAGGGAACCTACTCCTAACGATAGAAGACAACACATGGTAAGTTGTGGCCACACCCATCAAAAACCTCAGCAACCGGGGTTCGCAGCCCTCCATCTTCTGACAGTGACAATGCGAAGGAAATAATATGTGCATCTCCAGTCCATTTCTCTCCGAAAATGTCAACAGTTCACGTGAAGTAATTTAAGTGCTGCCTTCGTTCTCTTAAGGGATACCGTCGGAGTGCCCTAGATTCAAAGGTTAGCTCCACTGAATGCCGTTTGCCTCGTTGAATATTTTTTGTATTATTATTCGTGGATTTTCTCTCGGGTACCTTGGCGTAGACACCAATAGCCAGCGAATTACGTTCAAAGAATCATCTGCGATAACGTTATGCATAGTGGCTTAATTACCCTGTAGTAGCTAGTTACTCTACTGCTTTTAAAAATACAGACTTGTGCCAGAAAATGTACAGATATTACGGCATAATGAGTACGTCCACATTTTAATAACATGTGACAACATTATTTGTGAATAAAATACAAAATTCCCGTTGTAAAAATAAATTCATCCCGTCCACCGAAATAATGATTCCCAAATTGTCATCGCAAGTCCATATTTTAACGTAATATAATAACAATATTAGGTTAAATCCCTAAAATGAAGATAAAATATGTCCATATTTTCATCTCATGATCTTTTAATTCGCGGCATTTTCACTTTAACATAGTTTTTTTTATTTGGGAAGATGATTTGAGTCGTCATTTACAGAGTAATGCCTCTATCACAACGGCCTTATGAGAGCTGTGAATGCATATCATTCACACTGACTGATTTTATTTTTAAACATGCAACGACATGACCAAAATATGTTTTCAATGCACAAGTATAATAAAATTCCTATCTTACGACCATATTCAGGTGGAATACCCTTTCAATAGGACGCATAAAATTAATGGAATTAGAAAAATGATATTCAATGGTTTAACAGAAATAGAGCATAAATAAAGAAAAATTTGATTATTGAAATAGCTAGGAGATGTTAAGTTTTTTCGCAATAAGTGCAATTGTAATCCTGTGTAAATCATAACTACATTATATCATATAAACAATAAATGATACATAATAAACATTCTATTTATATATTTTTATGAGAAGAAAACACTTAGTATTCAATGGAAAAGATAAAATTAGCCAAACGACCTAGGTTTAGACGCTGAACTTCATCATCAGGTGCCCGGATTTCAACGTAGAAACGTTCTAAGTCGTATCATGGTGATTGACGTCAAAACCTGGTCTTGTTTGTAATAGAATCTATTCTGTGAACTTAACAATTGTTTTCTTTTAATAAATACACTGAGCGATTTTCACCAAGTTACGTCTGAGACAACAAATACATTTTCTTATCTTAAAGATTTTAATAGCCATTACGATGTGACTGGTCACCGACAGGACTGGCATTCTGCCTTTTGAAAGTTACTAAAAGTAATTTCCATACCATTCCAACTGAAAAAATTAAGCTCAATAATTTACGAGGGTCAGTCAAATGAAAACCGTAAATTTCTAATTTAAAAAATCGAAATATCGTAACATTACGCTGTACCTTGGTGAGCGTGTTGAAATCAGTGAGTAAAATGGCCTAGAAGTGATAGCATAGTGTAAATAGACACTGTCATCGGACCAGTATAAAGATGGCTGCCCCACTTGCGACTTGCACCAGGGGGAACAAGCGTTCCGTTATTCGATTTCTGAGTAGTGAAGGTGTGAAACCAATCGAAATACATCGCGTATGATGATCAAGTATGGTAATGATGAATGTTTTCCATATCAGAAAGTCTGTGAATGAAGTAGAAAGTTCGCAAAAGGTGTGTGTCTGCAGTGGAAGATTATCCTAGTCCGGGTCATGCACATCAGGTGTGACTCCAAATAACAATGCAGATGATGAAGAAATAGCGAAAGAAAACCGCCGAGTGAACCGCCCTTGAATAAAATTACTGCTAGTTCATTAAACATTAGTCATAATTCAGAATATAATTTTTGCCACAAAATAGCTTTTTGCATCTTTGTAACAATAAGTAATATGAAAAAATAATTATGGTATTCATTTGGCTCAGCCTCGCATTTTAAAAGCAAATAATTAACAAACTGTAATTTAGTGTTATCTTTCGCCGTCGTGCATAGATCAGCTTCGGAATAATTCTTGTACTTATGAGCGATTAATAAATATCTTATAACATTGGAGTTTATCCCATATGAGGGACAATTTTAACTTTAATATTTCCACTGTAATATCTCTGGAAGTGGGGTTATGAATGGGATGAATTAGATGAATTATACTCCAAAATTAATTTCTATGATCGGAATGAGATGATAAATCTTAAAATCTTTAATTATGAAAATTATTTTAACTGTCATTATCTTTTATATTCCTTCGGAGTTACAATCCATTTTATATCTTCTATAATTATCCCAAAAACTTTCGAATGGATAAAATTTAACTTCTTGTAATACGTATTATTTTGACATCATAACTATTAGTACAAGTTAACAAAACATATTTTATAAAGAAATAATAGGATTTAAAACACTTTAAAGTAAGCTAAGGCATATCAATTCCACATCGTATTGGTAATTAAATTGATTTGATGGTGAGCAAATCAAAATAGCTCAAGATATAACAAAACTCAAACCATAACTGTACACAAAAATACGATATATACAAATAAACATAGGTTATAAAGAATACTTTTTAGTTTGAATGAGATATTAAAATTTTCACATTTCGTGACAAAGTGGAGCAAATCATATTCGGGAGAAAACGTTATATCATTAAACTCTATAAATTATTTCTTGGACTGTGACATTTTCAGATAAATTCGTGTTGTTTGCTTTGTAAAATTCACCTCAGAATTCGTGGCACGGGGCCATTCGTTACATCTTAAAAGTAGAACTTGATGTTTAGTGTTATAAATCAATCAGGTCACCAATTGGGAGCTTTATGTATTTCAAGAAAAAATGTCTCCAATAGAGGAAAACGTTTTATTTTGGTAAGATTGATAGTACTTTCCTTCCCCAATCTGCAAAAGGAATTAAAACGCTTGAAAGAATTCACATTTCTCTACATTCTAGTATAGAAATTTTCTTAGCGTGACATACCAAAAGAGACAAAATTTCTCCCTCATGTAGGAAGAGTAAGCTCTGCATCTATTAGAATGACTTCAAATAAAATTTTTGATCACTAAGAAGAGTTAAGTGGAAGCAATAATGAAAATACTTTGACTCCCGTGCCGGGTATTTTTCGATTTTTTATTGAGTAGCCTTCAACTATGCGAAAGTAATAACGGCATTGCTTCTTTCCCAATTTTTCCTCACGTGCCGATCAAGTAAATCGTTTTACAAACGAAAACAATATACGAAGAGTCAGAAAACATACATCGTGATTGCTGTAAATTTGAAATCGCAACTAATATGCTACCCAAATGAATGAATTTTTTACATATATTTTTCAATAAATCTCTCTAAACCTCACAATATGGATGATATTTTTTAGTTTTGAAGAGTCCTGTGTTATATTGGATAATGCCTGACGTGTGCATTTCGAGTTTCAATAACACTTAGGCTTATCCGCGATGAAAATTTTTTTGAGGGATATGCCAAACTTTGGGGATGAATGAATACATTCCAGGCAGGGTTTTCCTGATTTTTACGCATATCTGACGATCCTGCCTTAAAAAATCTCATTTCCTCTATTTCGCATCCACAACCCTGGAGGATTACTCGCGGCTTCAAACATCAAAACTGATTTCGTTATTGACGTCGTCGTCAAATGTATAGGTTTTTCAATCTCCGTGTGTCCAAGGGTGAAGTTTTGAATGCTGATTAATAAGTATTTTTATAATTCTAGGGATATCTGTGAGGATAAAACTGTCGTATTCATCTTTTACTATACTCTAAAATAGCCTCATGGTAATAAAACATGAAATAACTATGCAAGATAGATCCTCTACTAATAAAAGGCACACATATACAGGCAACTAAAAGCATATAGAGAACATACAGCCAAATAAATGAACATACTTCTCCGAAATTTTTTAAATAGCTAACGAAATGAAAAATAAATGCTATTTAGATAAAATTTTAGATTCAAATTACAATTTGAATACATTTTAACACAATTATTTCATGTAATTGCAATTAATTAGATAATCTAATATTGAAAAAATAAAGGTCCTCTGAATTACATAACAATTAGATACTAAGTAATATAATTATAATGAACGATTAGCCAGGTTAGGTTCTATATCGCTGACGACAGCTACTAGGTTGCCTTGAATAATAATGCACACAGAAATAAAATTGTTAGGTACTATGGGGCTGCCGTTAAATCATTCCTTTCAGATTGAAATTTAACTGGAACCAATTAGCTGATAATCTACGCTTACCATCAGAGATTCATTTCCGGAATGATAATTAATTAAAGGTTTATCTCACTTTCATTCCTTAGAATACCATATATTTTTCTCCGTACCGTTCCTCTCCGGGCTATAATCTTTTCCCCCTTAACCGTTAGCTGCTATCATATACGTATTATTTGTCCCTTAAAAAACAAGAATAAATAGAGTGTTTTGTATGACATGTTAAAGTATAATGCCCACTTAATATTAGGAAAATAGAATAAAACAAAATTTTTAATGACTAACTATACTTAAATATCGATTTGTATTTACAATTCGGAAAGGAGCCGTTTTCCCTTAACCTGCGAAAGTGTTCTGAGTTTTTTTTTAACTCGACACAATGGCTTCAATGTATCTTACCTAACGTCGATCTAAATATAAATATATAAAAAAATATACATAGTGCTGGCAACAGTTTTGATGAGAAAAGAAAAAACCCAATTAAAAGCAATTCCATATGACTTTCTCCTGCGACTCATATTTTTTCATCACTCTGCCGACACGGTGGCGCCATAATTTTACAAGTGGGTCTGCACTTATTTCCTTTAATTACAATTTACAGAAAACCCCTTTAAGAAGTGGGAAATTTAATTTACCCTTTATCATTTTATATATTAATATCAGGGGCAAAGAATATTTTCCAAGATTTTTTTGCGAAATTTCCGTCACCCCACTGTCCACGCGTTCCTTCCCAACCGCTCCGCCAGCTGCCACCCCTGTTGCTCCTCGTTTTCCCACATGGCTGCTTCCAACCCCGTTCTCTTCAGCACTCCCCAAAAAAAGAAACTCTTATCCCGCAGAGCCCACCCACCCTTACACACCCACCTGCCCACTCCTCTTGGTCCTCTACTTCCCAACCATAGCCCTCCTCATAATTACTTTTTTTCATTCCTTAAATTGAATTTTATTTTAATTTCCTTTGCACACTATCTATCGCAGGGTTCCCCAAAAGTTTTCCTTGTGGTAAAAACGTAAACCACCTGGCAAAATTAATGTTGCCAATCCTCGAATCATTTAAACTAATTACTCTACTGAGTAGGACGGAGAGACTGCTAAGAATCCTAAATTATTTGATCCGCAGTCGAGTGAGCCTGAGACGCAATAGGACTGTGTAATATATCTATTATATTTTTAGGCTGATTTATTTCTTTGTGACGGATTTCTTTTATTAGTTCCGCATCCCTTCCATCTCCTTTACTTTTAGGAAACATTTTACGTATATTAGTTCATGCAGAATACGGGATCTTGAAATACTTATCCATTATCCATCCAATTATATTCACAAAAATGTTATTCAAAGTGCACTATGCGTAAAGTTGTATCTCATACGTGAGTCGTTACATATGAAACTGATAGAAAAAATCACTCATAAGGATAAAGTAATGAAGACAATTTACTGAATGAACTATCCGCGATATCTTTTTCAGAAGAAACAAGAAGAATATGACACCGGTAACGCTACATTAGATTTAGAGTGCATTCACTCTATTTGAGAGAATTGTTAGACAACGCCACAGAATTCTTGCAGATCAAAGTATTAGTTTACCGATTAAAAAATTAATTAAAATGAGTATTGTCAGCTGATATATCCTCCAGATACGCTCATTCTCTGCGTTTTTTGAAATCGAATTAATTTTTTGCATAAGATATTTAATAAATTAGCTCTATATTTCAGTGATTGCATTTACTTTTAACCGCTACTCTCGGAAAAGCTCATAAAAGCATCGAGCTTCTTAGCTGTTCCTGCAAAGGTAGGTGCTCTATTATGTTCAAATTACACTATGTACCAAGCTGTTAATTAACTTTGCATGTTCACATGCACGTCTTAGTTATTAAAATTAAAGGCAATTTTCCCAATTTTATATAGCCAGTTAAATTAATGTAATGCTTATTTTTGAACCTGAAACACTCCTGTCACAAGAAGAAACAAAATGAATAGAACATTTTATTTTGGATTATAAGACTGTTATAAAAGGATTTAGAAGGAAGCTAGAGTAAACATTTTCGAACCTGATTTCCAGTCATCTTGAATTCTAGTCCCGTAAATAAGTTCCAAAATCTATAATCGGTAACCTTCACGAATCATTGGCTCAACTTTCAAATTAACTTTAAAAGAGTAATAATATGTGTCAATGAAATATATGAGTTACTCCGTTTTGTACCAAATTTCGAAAATACCTACTTCCGGTATTAAGCCGCGTTTAAACGTAGCAGTGAAATGTTACCACAATCGAATCTGAAGTTTGTATCGACACTGCTAGTGACCACTAGTGTCCCATGAGGAATCGACGTTGCTTTCAAGCGGTGTTATGTGCTTCTAGATATTTACAAATAAAAAAACCGACTAATTCGTCCGGATATAGTGATATTTCGCAAATACTTTCGTGATTATGACTATAGTAATACATCAGAGACGAAGGGACGCACTTTGGTTGATATCAGTAAACGAATTTCTTAGGAATAATAACATTTTATTCTAAGTTCCAATTCCTGTATTAAATCTATGAAAGTATAACATTTATACAATAACAATAGGTACTACATATTAGTTGTTAATAATTCTAGAGTAATATAATTCATTTTTTATTCATAACAAAATTTTTTTGTCATTCATACAGCAAAATTTTTTATTATTAACTTCTTGAAAGCAGATAAAGGAGATTGAAAAAAAAGGTCCGATGAGCCTATTATCGCTGACCAAACTTCAAACACCGTAAAAAAATTTATATTACCACAGAAATAATATTATAGGTATGTTACCCATCACACTTAGATCCCGAGAAATATAAGCTAATATTAGGCGAAGCGTTTAAAACAACTGGTGTCCGAGATATTTCTGCTAGCAATCGTTGCGATTTTAGCGATAGGCGCACTGAACTGATGAAAACAGATGTCCTACTTCGGGTAATAGGTCAAATAAGGGTCGACTCTGCTCGACCAAGACCTAAGTCTATCCGTAACAGCACCGCAATTGAGATTCACACGTACAAGTAACCTTTAGTAGTCTATTGTTATAGTAGTTACTGCTACGTGTAAACGCGGCTTTAAGGGTATACGCAGTTGTCCTTAATTTTGGAGTACCGCAGGATCTGGCCTTTCCTTCCCCATACCCTCCCCCATTCTCATTCTCATTCATTCACATCCATGTGTTCTCTTATTTTTGGTACTCTCACGGGCTAGCATTATTTTTACTAGAGTACTACTTTCTATTTACCTCATTTACAATCGGTTAAAAAACTTGGGTTTAGTTTTCGCGAAATTGTCCCAAGCAGGTAAAATAAATTGTCTAAAGCAAACATGTTAAATATTTCTTAATTTGAAATTTCTGCTTTCCAGAAATATCTTATCTAAATGATTTCAAACATTATTTTTCCACACTTGAGCATAGATTATGATTTCTTTACGACATCCTGTGCAGAAAATGAATCACTAAAATATGGTGAAAAAAGGAAAATATTACTATTTCTTTCGAATTATGTGCTTCACACCTTAATTAACAATCAGTTTTTTTAACGGATAAATTGAGACTGGAAAATTTTATAAATAATGTATCGATATTTAATAATTATGCTCTACACTAAAATATGAGAGAATTAGATTTATCTTAAACACGCAAACTGCTGTGTACAATATAAAATCATATCCGTTTCAAACCGAGTATCTGTTTGATAACCGGGTGTATTGATAAGCTATTTCTAAACGCAATTGTATGTGAAAAGTCTTTCAAATGGTTAGGATATTAATTTCTCTTCCCTGCGCAACTTGTGTTTTCTCAGTGAGATCATAGTATCCATGAAAATACCCAGCTTGGGTTATAAATGAATCTATCAAGTGCTGTCACCGGAATTTGAATTAGGGCTGCCCATTCAGTAGTAATACACTCTACCAAAGCCGTAAATGGCACTCTTCATAAAAAATAAAAGCACTTAAGTTAGAATCATTTAGTTTACAACGAAGAAGCAATGAAAGTCAGGGCAAATTTGCAATGTGAATACCAAAGAAAAAAACCATGATAAATCAACACGTCGTTTGTCTAATCAATGGTGATCGAGTATGCAAATCTCGTTTCAATCTGAGAGTATTCCATCCGGAACCGGAAGGCTCAGATTCGCTAATCTGTATTTCGACGCCAATCACATTTCACCTCAGAATCAAACTAGAAGTGTGAGGTGTTAAGAGGGTTCACATAAATTTATTACGCACTAATGGAATTGGAACCCAAAAGACCTTCAATATAAATCGTCTTGGGGTATGCCTGCCCTCCACTAACCACCATCTTTGACATCATAAATGTTTCTTGGCCACTTTATGAGAACCACTTGTGGAAGGAATAAAAGCCCTGGAAAATTAATTTACCCCATATTCTGATTGGGTATCGCCGCTTCTGTATTATGCCCCCCAAAATTGCCTAATGCACTCATACCAAATATGGCACCCTTCATTTCCAGCGAAATTAATGCGGAATTGAAGGTGCGATAAAAGTTTAAGTGGACTTACTATCATATGTTATAAAACTCAATGATTTATATCCCTTTAATACTTGGGAGAAATTTCACCAAAAAATATGCCTATTCATGTAACAATGAGTTTACAATTTTAACATAAGTAGCATCCCATTATTCTTCAATTAATTAATTGCGTCTCAATAAATAGTTATAATCAAAATGTTAAGAAATATCAACCCTTCTTAATAAATTAATTCTCGATTTCTGATTATATGCTTTGTTTCCCAGTGATGTCCCTGCTAAACGTCCTGCCATAGACTTGCGGGGTTTCATGAATTTTGTTAAGGATTTTTCAAGTATAGTATTTAAAGATGTTAGCAATAATAGAGTTAAACCTCGTGTCAAAAGATTAAACCGTTCCTGTACCCTGGTAGTATGGCAAATTGGTCGTGAACCGAAACAATTTTTCCCGTTGAAATTAATGTGAGGAATATATTAACGTTCCAAATTCTGAGCTTGGTATTTTAAAATGCATTTTTCCTACTAATAATTTTTAGCTACTTGTAAGATAAATTAAATTAATGTTTTTGGGTTAACAATGGAATTGATCGGGTGGCTTGGTCGTGAAATTAGTTATTGTAAGGTAAATTACGAAAAATGTGGTCGCCGCAGCTAGTCGTGATTCCACGGGGTTCAACTGACTTAGTAATTGTACCAATAGCAATACTAAATCAAAACTCAAACTACTAAATCGGTGAAGCATATGACTGTTGCATAAAAATGTCACAATACCTTACATAAAAGTACCATTTAACACATCTATCATATGATATAATGTATCAAAAATACTATGTATCATATGATACTGAAATTTGGCGAAAAAACGACAATGAAAAAATCAGTCTTCATGGCGGCGGACAAACGTCTTCGTCTACCAGTCCAACGATCAGGGGTTCGAATCCCACCTATGTGCATTTCAATGTTCACCTAGCGCAAGGATGTATGAGTTCGTCCCCTTATATGTCGATACATTGGGACATCGTAAGTGACTTAGTGCTGTGTGAAGTTAAATGGCTAATAGAAAATAGGAGTCTTCTTTAAATTATGTATTATGAAAAGGACAGATAAACATAAGGAAAATGGATAAAACATAAATTCTTATTTGGCAAATATTTATTTTTTAACAAATAGAATGGAGAAAACGTAAAATAAATTTTTCCACACTATTTATAAAACTCAAAATTGAATTAAAAATGTCATTATGGGGATGTATTACTAAAATATTATCGTTTAGAGGAAAGAGAAGTATGAATATTCCATTTGCACAAGTATTACCGTAATGATCCAAAATGTTATAAAAGTGAAGTCGTATTTGCGTAAGCGTCACAGAAAAGAAAATATTCCATGTATGAATTTTGTATAAATCAAAAACAAATATTTAATTATGTCTTATAATCAGAAACTCATAACACCTACAGGTTAATAAAAATAGATAATTCCTGACTCATTATAAAAACTTTCAATGCCAAAGTCCTCTTCTAATCTAGGAGTTCAAAAATATTTGTTCTAGAAAGAGAAGCCCAATTTAATAATGAAAATATACGAATAATTAAGAGTGAATGTGGAGAAATAATAGCAGGCACTAAGGCCAACATAAAAAATTTTCTACTGATGATTTATCACTCCAATTTCATCCCAATAAATATTAAGCAAGTGGAATGCGTATTTATATATCAGCAATGCATGAAAAAAAGCTTCGTACCTCCAAAACAGCAAATGATAGATGTGTGAAGGAAATAACCTTTACAATATTAAGGAGCTAACTCACATACTTACCCTACTTAGTAACCAGATTCGAAAAGTGCATATAATTATTTAGATAAATTAACTCTAAAATATTGACGACTGGCAGGATCTTCGTAACAATATATATATATACACATATATATAAGTTTCTAAGGCGGCACAGAAAGTACATAAAAAACACAGAAACAGA